>JAGFPH010013082.1:11038-27713 GCA_018207615.1 Philaenus spumarius
TTCGTTAAGGTAAATAAGTAAAACTTTTTTATAGCTGTTGTACCTGGCTTCGTTAAGGTAATTAAGTAAAACTTTTTTATAGCTGTTGTACCTGGCTTCGTTAAGGTAATTAAGTAAAACTTAATAAGCGATAAAATTACCGGGAATGCGATTAAAATTTACCGGGAAAACCGGGAATTATGCGTGATTTTTTTTCTTCCCCCGGCTGGCCACCCTAACAGGTATTTCGAATTTTAATAATTGAAAGTATTTGAGAATTATCACAGACTGACATGAAAAAGTTACTAAGCGAGGAAATTTTTTATTTTTGGGTTATAAACAAACTTCCAGCGGGAAAGTTGTAGCCAATGAATTGATCTAACCTATCCAATTCACCGATTTGTGATAAAATGATTACATCATTATTAAATCGTTTTTTAAATGAGCGCGAGGAGGTGCCGCGCCGCGACTCCCGAAGTACAGTTGTTTGATACGGGAATAACGTTTATGTACATATTGTTATTTAAGGTAATATAGTAAATCACTTGTCCCCAGGTAATTATGCCAGCTAGAAAAAAAGTAAGCATTTTATTTTAACATAAACTAATTATAATTTATAATTAAAATTTGATATTATTGAAGTGGACACAAAAAGTTAAGTTGGAGGTTAACGTTTAAAAAATAATATCATTATTACGTACATTCAAAGAAATAAAATTAGAGATCAATGATGGAAAAAGAAAATCGTAATTACGTAAAAAAATTAGCTTCATATTTAATTAAAAGAATTGCTTTATAACAAAGAAATATGCTGTCTTTTAAATAATTTGTTCATTGTTGTCTAATTTGCGGAGTACTTAAATGTTTCTTCAATAATATCAAATATTAATTATAAATCATAATTAGTTTATGTTAAAATAAAATGCTTACTTTTTTTCCTGGGGACAAGTGATTTACTTAAAATAACAATATGTACATAAACGTTATTCCAGTATCAAACAACTGTACTTCGGGAGTCGTGGCGCGGCACCTCCTAGCGCTCATTTAAAAAACGATTTCATAATGATGTAATCATTTTATCACAAATCGGTGAATTGGATAGTTTAAATCAATTCAATGGCTACAACTTTCCCGCTGGAAGTTTGTTTGTAACCCAAAAATGAAAAATTTCCTCGCTTAGTGACTTTTTCATGTCAGTCTGTGATAATTCTCAAATATTTTCAATTATTAAAATTCGAAATACCTGTTAAAATAAAAGTTTTTTATACTGTTAGAATCCGTACTTTATGTAGATTAAGAATATCAAAATTTTATTTTACTGAAGCCTTTCCATCGAGTTAAAACAGCGAGTTAACGACTGCGCACGCACTACTCAAATATTACCAGCTAGCGTGTATCAGCATGGTGACATCAGAGTGAAACTGGCGGCACAGTGCCGAGATCAAAGAAACGGTTTAGCCCTTGTTATAGAGCCCTGGTTTTCTTTATAGCGGCCATTTTGTTTTTTCACTAAATAATTTGTATCTAGAGAACGGTTTGACCGATTGACTTAAAACTTGACATAAAGTTTACTTAACAATGATATATTTTAAGTAAAATAAGCGATTATATCCATTAATGCGTTTTAAAATGGTGACTGTTAAAAAATTGCAAACCTGAATTACCCAAAAACCATACATTTTTATTAAAAGTTTCAAGTCATCTTTTTTGTAGTCCTTTTTACTCTGTATCGGCTCTTTAACATAACTATTATCCGTCATCCGATTGTTTTTACAGTAACACTATCCGATGATAAATCAAAAGGGCTATAAAAAAGAGGTCGTGACATTTTTTTGTTAAAATGTACCGTTTTTGGGTAATTTGGGTTTGAAATTTTGAAACAGTCGCCATTTTAAAACGCATTATTTATTTTAAATAGATCATTGCTAGGTCAACTTCATGTCAAGTTTGAACTCAATCGGTCAATCCGTTCGGTAGATATGAATTATTTTGTAAAAAACACATACCGACAGTCAGACGACAAAGTACAGTAGACCAAGTTTTGTATTGTGAAATTTATTTGTCTCGATCCCAGGATTAATTCATTTTAATTAATTCATTTTAAACAGTTGTAGACACATTAAATTAAATACACAGATTAAAAACGTTTAACACACCTTATAATTAAATTAAACATAAGTTAGATGAAATTGGCTACATAAATATGTTTACATCAACAGAGGAGATACACTCTTTAACTATTGGTGAGCATTTGAATTACATTTCTTTATTTGTTCGTTTTCATCATTTCATCAAAAACGTAAACGGATCATAAACGTCTTGGGCTATGTGTTGTTTGGGAGCTGGGAGCTGCGAGCCGCGAGGATGGGTTGTATGTGCCTGTGAGGAGAGAGAGAGAGAAGGCGCTACGTCGCGTCGCGTCGGTGTGTGCGCGTGTCAGCTGTTCAACAAGTGACACAATGTTGGAACTAAAAACGCGTTTCTGACAAAACCGTTCAACCGATTTGTTTGAAATAAACTTTAAAATTATTCAAAAAAATTTGCCCTAAAAATGACTACCTGTTTTAGTAAAATTTTGACTTATTTTAAAAGTTATTAATTGTAAAAATTTATTAAGTAAAGTTTTCGAAAATTAGAAAGCATAGCACCTTTAACAACTTTATACTGATTACAAAACAGTTTTATTTTTTCAAATCGGATAAAAAATAAATGAGTAATCAGTAAAATTAATTTGGCCACGACAGTGCTGCTATCTATTGGGCTAAAATCACAACTTTTTTGTACTGTTTAGCCTTAATTAGGATATCAGCGTCCTCCACAGCTTGCTGTGAATACATTTTTTGGTCATAACATTTTTCCGTTAGCATAAATATCAACCGACTCTTGTTTTTTTAGTTTGCAAGGAAACTCTCCTTCGTGACAGAGGGCACCATCGATTCTGTAAACGATATTGCAGCAGATTGTTTTCTTTGCGCTCTTCTCTATCGTTCTAGCAATTTGGTGCTTTCACAATCTTTATTAGGGTAGCTATCGAATATGACTACTGCATTTGATTAGTAGTTTGCCTTCACATATGATACATAGTTTCAGCACATTTCTGAATACGTCTGGGCGTGGTGCCATTTGACCCAGTGTAACAAAAACCCTTCGTCGATGACACATTTTGCATCTTTCAAGTCCGAATGTTAGGTCGATGCAAACGCCTTGTACAAGTACTTGGCCTTGGCTCGTGTGTGAAGGAATCGAATGGAAAGAAAAGGGGCTTTTAACAGGGCCGGATTTCTCAGTAGGCCCGGTAGGCCCAGGCCTATGGGCGCAAGCTCCCAGGGGGCGCACGGCCGTGAGAAAAAAAAAATATCAAGAAATAAAAATAAATAGCCATAACTTAACATTTACTAAAAGTGTTTTAAGACGGCATTTTGTTAAGCCCAGAACCAAGTAAATTACTCAAAAAACTTGAACGATAAAATTGCATCGTGGAGTGGTGTTTAAGTAATTAACATATAGGCCTGATATAATTTTTTAATAAAGGTTTTTGGGGAAGTAACTTTAACCAGACTAGGGGGCGGAAAAAATTATTGGGCCTAGGGGCGCCAAAATGCTAAATCTGGCCCTGGCTTTTAAACCAGACGGGCAGTTATAAAATCATTTGGGGAGGCCGGGAGTTAATAAATAAAATCAAAAGACGATAAAGACGGAATTATATTTGCAAGCAAAAATGTAATATAATGTGGTTTTGAAAAGGTTTTTATTTCTACGTTTTTATTAACTTGCTTTCTTGTTTGTTCAGTACATCTTTTGCAATCGATTTTAAACTAACTTCCCGATGAGCTAGAAACTTTGAACTTTAAACATAACTCTGCATGTCAATGCAATTTTAACTCGCATTCTTGTCTGCCTGTCTGTTTGTTTGTCTATTCGATTTTAAACTAAGTTCTCAATGAGCTAGAGATTTGATACTTTAAATATAACTCCCAACTGAAAACTAAAAAGCATAAAATATTATTGAATTAAAAATAATTCAATGTACAAAGTTTTTAAAACTGACTAAAAAGTATACACAAGTTTCTCCTAACCATGCAGAGTTATACAGATTTAGTCTGTTTTAAAAACGTGGTATATTAAATTAGTTTTTTAGTTTATATTATATTGTTTTATTACTTTAGATGACATAATAATTAAAACCAGCCACATTGTATTCAGCTTAAAAGTAGAAGGAATTCACTAAATGACAGCCTTTAATAATAAATTAGAGGTTTGTAATGGAAATGTGGGTATTTGCGGAGACAGCCGAAATACGCCAATTTTCAACTGGCGCTTGAGCCCGGAATTTTCGTCGAGAAAATAACTTATGGAATGAAATTTGTAGTAAATTTTATGTACATTCTTTTCTAATAGGAAGTTTATTTACGAAAAGTTGATAGTTTTCGAGATAAAAGCAAAAAACCTCCAAAACTCATGATTTTTGACATATTTTTGCATTTTTTTCAATGATGCGTCACGAAATTTTGTAGGCAAACCTCAGATTCGGATTCAGCACCCCAAAAAACATATAGAAAGGAAGAAATCAAAACTACCCCAAAACTTTCCCACCAGGGGCTCTTTTAAGCACAAATTGACTGTATTAATAAGTACCAATGAATCTTTGATAATGTTTTCCATCTTTAATATAAGAAAATATATTTTTTTTTTATATTTCGTATATTATTAACAAAATTTTGTTGGTTACAATTTAATTTCAATCATTAAATTTTTTTGGAGCACAAACATTATATTTTATGCCAAACAAATATTTATTTATACATTTTCAAAAAAATTCCTTACTACAATTTCAAAAAATTCTTACTGTCAGATATTTTACATTCTATTTCATTAATAAATAAGTAATTAAACTAAGCGACTTTTAGAAGAGGGATGCATTTACTTAAACTGGAACCAATTCATCAGAACACTCCTAAAAAAAGACAGATAGGCCTAGAAATGTAAATCTCAGTGCATTTTCTTAGATTTGGTTCCATTTTAGGCATAACGAAGAAATGGTATCACTCCGGTTAAGATTATTTTATTTTTGAAGGTTTGATATCAATTAATATGCTTTCTTGTGCTGAGTTTGCGTAAATTTACTTACTGTTTACCCAGCTGATATGTTTGCAAACAAAAATATTTTGTACTATTGAGTGCTGATAAACATACTGTTACTAAAGACTGCATGCTTAAACTTCAAGCTATTTTTTATGCTTGCATTTCTGTTATACAAACCAACTTAACTGATGTTACCAACTTATACAAATTGGAAACATACTGAGACTAGATAGGCCTACTGTAAGTTAGAACTTCAGGCTTTTTAAATTTCCATCTATTCAAAATATATTCATACAACGAATACATTTGGGGCATTATTATACACATCAGATTGATTCCATGTATCGAATCGTGAACATTGATGTATATCGAATTTTTGTAGTTTGTAGTTTGATGTAAAGTACGATATTTATGTATTATATCATTTTACAAAGTAAAAATTATGTGTTCCTGTTAAGGTGCATATGTTAAATTGCTCTCTATTGTTTCGTTGGAATTGTTGATTTCAACAAACCTTTGGCGAACCATAGATAGCCCACGAACATTCAGTATACATTTTGCAGTGAAGTTGTAAACATTAATTTGTAAATAATATTTCAAAATAGACAAATTTGTTTAACTGTCTTGTATTAGGGACATAATTATAAACTGGTGTTTTCAGATTTTTTTGAAAATTGGTATATATTTTTATACACTCTGTTTATAAATAAATTACAAAACTTTTGAATATTTAAAAAAAAAATTTACTTCGTTTTATATAGGCCTAAAGTGGGATTTTGTTCCAATACTGGAAATGTTTTGCTTCCTGAGCTGCTAATAACTTTTAAAATTTTACATCAATACATTTGCTAGTTGCATATATGAACTTTTTTTACCTTTTTCTATAAAAATGCTACTGAACACTTTTTTTGGATTGGGATAAATTTACTAATTAATACATTTGGTGAATTTTTAAAAAAATGCTTGCAAAATAAATACGTGTGAATTGACAAGGCCAGTTCTGCCACTACCAGGGTTAACTAATTTAATAATGACAATTAAAAGATATTTACATAATATCTTATTTGATTCATAACTTTCTTTTTCCTGTTGTGGAAGGCTGCTTTTCAACTTGTTCTTCTTCCGTTGGCAAGAAGACAACAAAGATATTATTTTATTTTTACACTGGTCCGCAGATATATCCATCTTCACGGATATTTCTCGCCAAGCATCTGCTTTCATATTTTTTAAAAAAATAATCCTTATGCAGAGGATCCCAAAGAATGATTTGGTTTTTGTAGGAATGTATTTATTTCATTAAATTCGTTTCAGAAAAATCCATATTTAACCCTAGAGTAGTGTCATGCTTTTTGCAACACCATTGGTGTCATAGGTCTATGAGACCGATTTACATGTTTTTTAAAAACAATTTCTGTAAATATCACCAAACTTCAATAAAATGACATATATCGTAAATACGGTTTTTCTTCTACATAATCAGATAGGCTATATGACGGAGATACATTGACAATTAATTATGATTTAAAATTCAAACAAGTTTACTTTACAAATTTCAAAACTAATGCTACTATTTAATTTTTTTTATGTGGAAAAAGAGTAAACTTGGCAAAAAAAGTAGTTTTGAAGACAAGAGTCAAATCTGTAACCCAAATAAAAAAATAAAAAATGTATACAATTGTTTTGCATAGACACTTATCAAAAGTTCTTAAAATTTGTGTGTGGTGTCTTCGGTGTAGGAGTCCGATTTGTTTAATTTATCATAGATAACATAATCTGAAAATCACGAGCAGGCAGCATCAGGCACACTGACAAGAAATAGGAAGGTACTGAATTACTCAGCCCTCAATCTCTAGCGAACAATGAGTGACACGCTAACAAAAAGTGAATTGGACTCTCAGTCCGATGACACTTCTGTAGGGTTAATCACTGGAAAATTAATATCTTGAAAATCAATAATCTCATGCGCGCTAAAAACAACAAATCTTTCACTCTACCGTTCAAATATGAACGGCGAACATTCAAGATGTTCTTTGAAAAACCCGTCAGCAGATGGTTCGCTGCGAGCGTCCCTCGCACCTCGTACAAATATGACAAATTCAATACACAAGAGTGGCGCGCGTGCCGTACAGCGTGCAATTTTGTAAGCACCTTTATGTTTTATTACGTAATGTTAAGTTGTAGAAATAGGGGAGTCCGGTAATCGTGTTTATTTACGTTCGCATGCGCAGTCATTCAGTTTAAGTTTAAAGTGTTTTATTTTCTGTTCATAATTAATTACATTTAAATCTGTTTGTTAATTACATTTTTTTACCTTTAGAAATAGAATTGAATATTACGTAGGCATTTTCTTGCGAACACGTCGCTACTTCTGCCGCAATATGGCTAGGTGTTCTAATGTAAACTTTCTCCCTGAATTTTAAGCAAAATTAAACGGTATCATAGGTTGTAACATAATTTGAGATACTTGCAAAACTTGACTTACCGCGTCATCGATAGTAATGCCGTGACTTTATAAGGGTTACGTTTGCACAGGGATGAAGATATTGTTTTTTCTTTTGATGAAATACACTGAACTGATATTGTGGTCGATATTGTCAGCTATTGTAATTTATCTAGTTTTACTTGGCGCATCGTTTGGTAAACTTGAACTGTTTGAAAATAAATACTATGTATTGTGTTCTATAGATAAATATCAAACCAGTAAGTATCTGCGAATTACGCTATGTTACTGGATGTAATATAATATGAGTAAAACTCGGTTGTGAAATTTAAGCCTAATGTGCCAAATGAATTTACCATTCATTCATTATTACAACATATCTTTTTTTATTGTTAATTGTTTAGTGAATGTGGTAGAGGGTGTTGTTAATCTAAAGTGGAGGGTATATTTAGAAATAATTGTTTGCCTGGGAAGATTTATGACGGTCTGCTGTCAGAGGTCTAAGAAGTCTTGTTTACCTGTTATTCTGTGGTTCACAGAAATCAACTTTTTCATTTAACGCGCATATTTGTAAATTTTTATCACTATATTATAAGAACACATACTCTTTTTTCTAGTAAATTAATAATTCAGGTTCATGTATTGCCATGCATATCTACCTAAAGTTAATGTCTAACATTTCTTAGACAACAAATTCTACATAGTAAATTTTGTCAATAAAAAAATAACAGACAGACGTGGGACTGCTGTAAGAAGTGAAAACTTTTTAGCTTCATATAGGTAACTTTATGTTCAGTTATGAAGAAGTTTTTTTTTTAATCAATGTATTAATGTTGTAATATAGCCTTAAATATTTGCAGAGATGCGACGGAGCCTTAACTAATTGTGGAGATAAGATAGTGTCTTAAGTAATTGCGGAGATGCGATGGAGCCTTAAACAATTGCGGAGGATCTACGTAAACTTAAATAATTGTGGATATGCGTCGGATCCTTAAATAGATGCGGGGATGCGACTGTGTCTTAAATAATTTCAGAGATGCGATGTACCCTTCAATATTTACATAGATGCGATGGAGTCTTAAATAATTGTGGATATGCGACGGACCCTTAAATAATTAAGGAGATAGATAGAGCTTTAAATATTTATAGATACTGTATCTTAGTTTTGCGTTTACTGCTCACAGTCCTTTCTTTGGACACAGTTTAAGTGATGACTGATAGGTTTGGGAATTCTATTATTTATTCGCGGGTTCGAACAATACTTTCCTATATTAGTAACAAAGGGACAGATCAATAACAATGCATTCCAGTGGTTCAGTGGCAAAACTTATCTCTCTATATTTATTTGTACAATGCAATAACATAAACATAATATGGTTTGATACATTATCCTATACTTATGCTCTACATACATTTCCTTTTCTAGATACTACTTTCGTATGAAAGACTGAAACAAGAACTAGGTAAACAAAGCTACTGAATTTACTTTAATTAAACTTTCCCGTTAATCTTTTGACTCCAAACTCAATGTGATATTAATAGACTAAGTATTCTGTGACTCACTCAAATCTCGTTCTATTGCAGAACCGGTTTCGTCCTTCTATCTCGTAGTGATGACTTGTCTCGTGTTGTCCAGCTTCCAACCCTCAGTTTCTCAATCACAACACTTGGCCAAGTCCCTTCCAAACGTCCCTAGCTAATTGGCCTAGCTTTCCGGCCCCACACTTTAACAGACTGGCCTAGCTACCGGCCCAACACCTTAACAGACTGGCCTCGAATCTAGATTAGGGTTATGCTTATATAACCCATCTAACTTCCGTGTTGACAAACTACACTGTTCTTCCGTGCAACACAGAAACACTTCCGCCAAGCTCATCCTTCCTTATTATGATTCCTTGTTTACCTCCATCTGTCTTACGCAAAGTAATATCTTTACACCAAACATACTAACTCTAATACTGAATATAACTACTATATATCTTTTAACACACACCCCATCAATTCGTAACATGACGCACGTTTCGCCTATTGTTCAGGCATTGTCAAATCACAATTCTATAAGAAAAATGTGTTAATTGTTTGTAGTAATTTACGAGCATTGTACAAATGCCATTTTTCTTAAAGAATTGTGATTCGACAGTGCGTTAACAATAGGCAAAACCCGCATCATCTCTTAAACGGTGATCAAAGAAAGGACTGAGAGCAGTAAACGCAAAACTAAGGTATTTATAAATATCATTTCCAGTGCAGTGAGGCAAACGCAAACATATCACAGCATTAAATAATTGCGGAGCCTTAAAAAAAAGTGCATAAGTGCGATGACGGTGACGACGGCGGCAACGTGAGTTCAATAGTTTTTCTCCATGCAAAAAGTGCCCAACGCGCCTAAAGAAAATAACATATAAAGACAGAGAAAGTATAGAATATTTATTTATATTCCATTAAATAGTTTTAATTGGATGCCTTTAACACAACATTCTGGATGACATTATAAAGGGTTTACATATTATATCAATGAAACGGTACATAAAAAGATTTTTAACTAAGACTAATCCGCTTTGTAACTTAAGTACGATCCATACATCGGAATATGCCGCTATAAGCAAGAGCTTTCAAATAAAAATAAAATAATGCTATGATTTAATTTATAAACATTAAATAACAAATTATGTATTTAGGGCGTAGCCTCTTTGCAAAATAAATCCTAACCATAGGCTACCATTCTGCCGCTATACGCAAACTTCATTTAACGTGAATTGCGTGCTATTTAAGAATTACAGATTGAAACACTAAATAACATTTATGTACTTGTATAGTTCCTTTGCTAAATAAAATCGAACCACACCACGAAGTTTGACGCTATAAGCAGGCTTCGTCAAAAGTTAATAAAGAGCCACGGTTTACTGTTGAACTCTATGTATGATTGGGGCTTAGGTCATTTTCAAAATAGACCCAAACCATGAAGGAAACTGGTTACCAAAGACTGCCGTAAGGGTATGGTTAGGGTAGAATCAGGTATAAATAAACGGCAATGTCGCAGGACGCCACTGTAGCTGGTTTTGGTTAATGATATATCTTCATAGAAGCAATAGTACATGAGTTTGGTTAATTATATACATTAGACGCAATAATGATGGGGTTTTGAACGGATTCAACAATGATAGAGATTTAAATTTTTACATTCACTTTTTATTGTAACTTATATATAAAAAACTAAAGTAAGAACCATGATTTTCACTTATAATAACCCACATATACTACAGTAATAATATCAGTTTCCCCACTATTACTTGTGGATGCAACACGACTGCTTTTTGTATAGACGCAATAATGATAAAAAAGTGTAAATATATATATATATGAATTTTAATGACACCCCAAACGTGTTCTGGGGACCATGATCGGTGCTCATTTGCTACTCCCGACCTTGGGTCTCACCTTAAGGGGCACTGCAATAACTCATTTTTCCTATGGAAATTCGATAATAAAATACACTAAACTTCAACAAATCAATGTTGTACCGACACTCACAAACAACTATTTCACGTCTAACCAACACAATTTTTGACCTGAACTGTCAAAGAGAAAATAGTCAACAAGGCTATAAAAAAAACCCTCATCATAATACAGAAGGGTGCTTTTGGTGTGAGAAGCCTGTCGACCGCTACTTTGCTCCCTAACGTCTGCTGGCCAACCTTACGACGTGATTTCCCTGCGATTCCCTGTCTATTAGGCTGAGACTAGAGTTAGACTAGGTCTAACATAAACTCGAGCTTAAGCAATTTAGGCGCGAACTCCTGAATCCTGTTTTTAAGCAAAGGTCTAAGTTAGACCAGGACTAACGAAAGACGCGGACTAACTAAACCCGAACTCTTGAACCGCCCCTTAGTGTGTTAAATTGCAGTTTATTTGGATAGCGCGCATTGAAATTTTCTGCTCTCAAAAACACGATTTCGTCTTTCTATCATCTACAATGATGGCGGACTTTGCCTCACCTGCTCTAACTAGTGCATACGCCCCTTCTATTGGTCTTATGTGTTGGCTAGTTTGAACGCTGTCGCGTCCTAAATAATGGATATTTTGTTCCTTTTTATTATGAAAATATTATACTTAAATTTTCAGGAATTAGTGCAAGCTTTGCAATATGTAGCACAAAAGTAAATTAATTGCAGTTTTAAATAATTCGATGTAAGTTATTAATGGCTTCGCACGCCATTCCGCATATTGGGAGTATCTTCAATACACAAAGTATTGCTGCTTCGTACGTCATTCTGCGTATTGGGTGTATCTTCAATACACAATGCATTGCGTGCTTCGCACGCCATTCTTCATATTGGGAGTATCTTCAATACAGAATGCATTGCGTGCTTCACACGCCAACCCCACTGTAGACTCCACCACTTGGCTTTGATCCGGGTACTTTATGGTATTTTACGTTTTGATCGATTTTGGGGGAACCAAGCGAGCTATAAGGTCGTAAAAAAACAGCATGTGCAGAATAACAAGTGAGAAAATAATCTAAAAAAAATTTGTTCTTGTAGGAAAGATCTCAAGAAATAGTTACTTCCGCTAAAAAAATGTGCTTCCGGTTGTTGGATTTTTTTGGCTAACGAACTCGTCTAGCGACGTAGACAACCAACATGTGTACCAGCTTTGGACAAAATCGGATTTAAAATTCGGCCGCTAGAGTGCGAACACATATATATGATTTTTAATGATACCACATAACGTGTTTTGGGGACCATGATCGGTGCTCATTTGCTACTCCCGACCTTGGGTCTTACCATAAGGGCCACTGCAAATAGCTCATCTTTCCTATGGAAATTCGCTAATAATTCGATCACGCAGCTGAACCGCTGACGTAAGTTTAAGCTGATCATAATACATTTTTGTTGCATCGATTAGCAAGTGCTGGAACCTGTCTGCATTTGTGGAATTCAAAGCTGGGGGTTTTCGAAGTAGTACTTTCCAAAAAGAGTAGTTAATGCTCCATGTTGTGTGAGGAATGGCATACGAGGGCGAACTGGTTTGTGAAAGATACTAAGTAATAGAAGTTCTAATTAGGTTGGTACACAGATTTATTTAACCCGTCGTCAACTATACTTAATTAAATATCTTCACAATATTAATTCGTTCGACGTTAATACAATTACTGTAATAGTTCACATTTATTTCCTCATTATTAATCTCGTAAAAACACCTTCATTCGTCGCACAATTGTATATAAAGTAGTACACTCATAGTTCATAAATTGTTCATATTTTAATGTTTTGATACATTTTTAACTGTTTGACATGTCACATCATTACTTTAAAGTCACACTTATTTATATAAGAACATTTGTCGCTTACATGATTTACAAATTCACTTATTGTACATTTTTAACGAATTAGCACTACTTTTATTTATGTGTAACAATTTAACACATCATCACATTAATCATTTATCATTTAAGTTATACAAAAACAATCATAATATAATATTTATCGATATTCATGATCATAGATTTATATTCACTTTAATATATTTATATCCATTTATACCAAAAGCGAAATAGCAAAAAAAATCAGTACAAATTAGTTTTATTAAAATTATTATCTGGACTATACATGAATTCAAATTACATTGTCTAGAAGTGTGAAACTTTTAAGGTGGATAGGGTAGGAATGTGGCAAAAGTGCCGGAAATTAAGAAGGGTTTGCAACCCCTTTTATATAAGACAATGTTCAAATTAGTGAATATTCTTTCTAACAAATTAAAATAACAGTCACACACCTAACTACGAAATTTATAAATTTAATAATATACTTTACATTATTTTTATACCGTAACATCTTTCACCTCATTTTATAAACAATACAACATTATTTATCTCAACCTGTTAAAACATTACTCTTCTTAAATCCAATATTTGTCAACTACAATGAAATTATTTGTTTTTATTTTAATGTCAAATTTTATTAATCACCCCTGTAGCTTAACCTAAACATACAAATCCTTCAATTTCATAACTGAAAACACAAAGAAAAATTGATTTAATCCAAAAAAATTGTCTTTATAAAAACATTTATTAATAACATTTCTTATTTTATTCTTAACCTTTATTTAATTTCATGTTATTAGAAACCTTATCTATTAAATAGTTTAAAAAAAACCTAATTATCATTATTCTATCATTAATCCTTAACATAAATAGCCTTTGGTTAGACTCTTCTAGTCTACAGCTCTATGTGTCCTTCAGATCACACTTTTGAGACACTTAAATTGTTCAAAAACTAACACCTTTACGTAGCAACACCGGCTTATTGTTAGAGCTACTAAATTCACCCCAACCCCAGTGAAACTATTCAAGATATGCAAGTTAAAAAACAACTCTGCTCATTTTCGTTGAAAATTCCAAGGCTATGCTATTAATGTTCAAAAAATGTGATTTTATTATTATTTTTACTTAATTAATAATATTTTACTTAATTAAAAAAAATTATTCGTGTTGAAAAACCTTTTTAATACCTGCCTACATATATGTAATAACAATCTCAAAAGGTATTTTACTGATATTAAGTCTACCTGATCATTGAAAATCAATTTAATTCTAAGTTTTTATTCTCTTCCCATGTTAAATTTAAAAGTCGCTGGAAGTGTGCATTTTAGGCCTACAAGTCGAGCGTGTATTTACTAAGGCAGCGGTTTAATATGATAAGGTTGTGTCGTCGCAACACGGTCGAGTTTCTGTAGCTTCAACTCTCTAAGCTCCAAATTTGATTTATTGAAGCATTTATTACAATTAATTCAAAACTTTGAATTTAGTTAATTTCACCTTGAATCATTAGTTTGGTTGTATTAAATTCTTAATGATACTCTATTGAACATAATTACTACGAACAATTTTATTTTCCTGTCATAATTACTTTTGGAATGAAACCCAACTTGGTTTTATTCATATACAGAGTGTTCCGCTATACAATTCAGGTCCCGTGTAATTTACATCTTTCCGAAGTTCTATTGAAGCCACATACCTTTTGTTTAATAAATCTATTTAGTTATTTATATTCTAATGTGCCTGTACTTTTATTTATTTTACTATTGTTAAGACAAATCAAAATTTATATTTAATATTAAATCCTCAGCCTTTAAAACAGACTTTTCTAGTCTTTTATCTCTTTGTGTCCGTCTGATCACCTTTTTGAGACACTTATGCCATCAGGAGAAGTTATACCCCTATACTGCCATGTTAGCATGTGTTCAAATCTACTAAATTCAATTTGAACCTATCATGTCAATTCAAGCTACCGGTATGTAAAAATCCCAGCAGCACTGCTCATCGTTGATTTTTCAAGGCTAGTAATATTTTATATCCCAAAAACGTTATTTATTTTTAATTATTTAAAAAAAAAGACATTTATTTAATCTACGAAGTCATTTAAAAACAATTCATTCCAAAGTTTTTGTTCCTATCCCATGCTAATTAAGTCCTTATCTTAGAAGTGTACTAGGCCTTCAGTTGACATCTCAACAACCTGTGTCAGCGTTTCCTACAGAGCTAGTATTACATCACCATGCTCCAACCTCCATGCTACAGTCATAGCAGTTTAAATCTCTCAGTACAATATTAAAACTTTTAATTATTTTATTTTCATTTGACACACTACTTAGTTATTAAGTTATTATTATTATCCGAATATTATTAATAGTCCAGGGAAGTTAGGAATTAAATCGGAAATTTTTAGAGCCAGCAGATATATGCGGTTTTCTGCATTGTGTTCAGAAAGCTCCCAGGAAAAAAGTCTATATGGTGGTGGTTAAGCCATTTTTCGAAAAATGCATTCGGGTGCAATAAATGCATTTTGCAATTGCATAATTACTTGCATTATTATAAGAACGACAAAAATCGCTCGAAAATCGTTACTTGGGGGTTTTCGGGGATGCCGAATTCAATTCTGGCATTAGAATTAATCGGGGGCGCTCGTGGGTGCCTGGGGATTCCCTGAAGCCAATATTCGATTCCGTTCAAAAACGAATCCTCGAACACCTGATCTATCTACGATTAAATTATCTGAGTGACAAAAATATTATCGAGACTGAACTATCACTAAACGATGACTTGTAGAGTGCAGGACACAACTCAAACACCAAAAAAAAGGTCCAAAATCCAAAAAATTTGATTACTTTAGCACTGTATTCACGTATAACAAAAAGCAACGTGTTCCTAAACGGCTGATGTAATACTGATGCCAGTCGATACAGGAAATTTCTGTTCGCGCCGGTCCCGACGGTAACAATTCTCTACTCTCTCGATAGCTTTGGCGCCTTTTTCAAATCCAGTTTGAGGCAGAAAAGATTTCCAAAGCAATTGTTTTTATAATATGTGTAACATAATTTAATATTAAATTAAGATTTTTATAATTTATACCCCCGGGTAATTCTAATGCCAGAATTGAATTCGGCATCCCTGAAAACCCAAAGTAACTATTTTCGAGCGATTTTCATGGACTCTGCAATTTCCCCCCCTCCAATCCCCCCCTCCCGGGCACCGCCGCAGAGCAACACCCGAGCACCCTTGGGTAATTCTAATGCTATAATTGAATTCGGCATCCCCAAAAACACCCGAGTAACGATTTTCATGGACGCTGCAATTTACGCCTAATCACCGCAGAGCAACCCCCGAGCGCCCCTGGGTAATTCTAATGCCAGAATTGAATTCGGCATCCCCGAAAACTTCCAAGTAACGATTTTCGGGTGATTTTTCCGAGTATCCAGTCGTTCTTATAATATTGCAAGAATTATGCAATTGCAAAATGCATTTATTGCACCAGAATGCATTTTTCGAAAAATGGCATAACCACACCATATAGACTTTTTTCCTGGGAGCTTTCTGAACACAATGCAGAAAACCGCATCTCGATATCTGCTGGCTCTAAAAATTTCTTTATTTCGGTCATTTTGATAGAAATGCCCTGGACTATAACATTGGTTTACCTAGTTCCACATGCTATTATTAATTCTGGTTAGATCAAATCCTCACTCAACTTAGTTCCTATACAGAGTGTCCTGTTATACAATTCAGGTCCCATATAACATCTACATGGTTATATTAGTTTATGATTCTAAAAGCTTTAATCTGTTATTATTTTTTTTAAACAATTCAATTATGTCTTTATCCTTTATTACTATTTT
>JAGFPH010013083.1:14458-27712 GCA_018207615.1 Philaenus spumarius
ATTTCTAATAACTAAAATACTAAAACATATTCCTGCAAAACATAACACTATACAAAATGTAATAAATTAAAAGTCACTTTAGTTACGATCACAAATACGAAACTCATAACGAAATAGAAAATCATTAATTAATATAAAATAATTTAAAGATCATTTATTTACGATCTGAAATACAAATCCTCATTACAAGATTAAACATCCTATACAAAATAGAATAAACTAAAGATTACTTAGCAACGATCAAATATACAGATACTCATAATAAAATAAAACATCACTATACAAAATACAATAAATTAAAGATCACTTAGCTAGAATCAATACTACAAATACTAACAACAATATCAAACATTACTGTACAAGATAGAATACATTTTAATATGCTTAGTTAAGATCAAATATACAAATAATCACAAGATAAAACATCACCAAAATAGAATAAATTAAAGATCACTTAGCTACAATCAATACTAAAAATACTAACAACAATATAAAACATTACTATACAAGATAGAAAACATTTTAATACGCTTAGTTACGATCAAATATACAAATAATCACTAGATAAAACATTACCAAAATAGAATAAATTAAAGATCACTTAGCTAAGATCAAATATAAAAATACTCATAACAAGCTAAAACATTACTATACAAAAAAGAATAAATTAAAAATCTCTTAGTTATTACCAAAAATCTAAATATTCATTATAAGATAAACCATCACTAGGCTATACAAAATTGAATAAATTAAAAATCGGTTAGTTACGAACAACAATACAAAACTCATAACGAAATAAAAAATCACTAAACAATACAGAATAATTTAAAGATCATTTATTTACGATCAAAAAAAAAATCCGCATTACAAGATAAAACATCATTAGGTCGTCAATTACTTCATAATTCATTTGAAAACTTTAGTTTAAAAGGTACATATTTTTTGTTTCGTTTCAGGCGGAACGGAAGCCTACTAAATACTTTTCGATCTATAAATAAAAAAATATGTTTGGAACCAAGAGCGGTTTACTTTTTAATCTACTCATGGTCGAGTAATAAATTATATCGGTATTTAAATTCCCACTCCTTATAAAAAACTTTCAAAACTTTATACGCAAAAAGGTGTTTCAGGGGAAGATACTCAATTGTGCAAATAGTGGTATGAATAGTGGATTTTATTCTGGATGGCATTATATGAATGAAACTTTTCTGTGTTATGTACAGCACATATGTATGAATGCAGGTTTAATTAAGGCGCTTCACCCTATGACTGTATCCAAACAGTTGAGTTTTTTTGCAGCTGAGCGCTTTGCCATTGCCTCATTTAAACCATTGAATAAATCTATCTTTTGTAATCGCGCGGTGAGAAAAAACAAAACATTCTTTTTAAAATGCGGATCAGGCTTGCGATTTACAAAATTCGATTGCATAACAAATGAACGGGATTTAAAAAAAAATTTTACACGTAAAACGGATGTGTATTGCGATTGTGGCTAACAATTTTATGACACAAAATAAACGAAATAAATGGTTTAAATGTAACATCGCTCTTACGGGATAAAATGAGATGGCCGCCACTAAAGCAGACCCTTAGCTGCAGATTTAGAAGCTCCGCCCCAACATTCGATCCCGTATTGCAACCTTGAATGGACGAAAGCGTGATATAACTTTTAAGGACTTTTACATCACAAACCTTTCTTGAGAAATACATAACTATGCATGTATAAATGCTATATAAATCACATGACACGTAATGGATGTCAAAATATTGTTTATGTAGTTAATGAACAACAAGATATTTATATTGCAAGTACTGTAGGCCTATACACGTATTGTACGAATGTTAACCCTTCAACAGCCGGATACATCGGACGTCGGTAGTTTATGCGAAAAGTGTCAGCGTCTCAAAAAAAAGTTTACAGTCTTTTGTAGTGAACCAAACTAGTTAGTTACAGTGACATTTATCGATGTATCGAAACATTTATCTAACGATTTATCGAAAAATATTTGTAATTGTTGTCTTTTGCGCGCAATAGGTCTATTACTATGTTTTTTTTTAAATAAAACAAATTTAGGTTTTGATATAATGGTCTATTTTTTGTAAGTTTATACGAATATGTTTGATTAACAAATTAAAAATATTCCCCATGTGTAAAATATGTTTTTCATCCCAGTTCTACAGTTCAAAGCAAAAAATGAAACATTTTTTTCAAATTTTACATGATTAAAAATATAGGCTAAACAAGGATAAATATTCATTATTTTTCAAATAATTATAAATTAGATTTATTTGGCTACACAACAACAGAAAACCCATTAAGATTGATTGATAAATACAAATGTTACGATGCATAGTCTGAAACCACATAAATATTCACTGATTTAAGCTTTGGCTCTTTTCGGTAGTTCCGCCGAGGCAGGACGCTGGCCGGCAAATGATTGAAACAGAAATTAATGCAAAAAAACCTTGTACGAACAGTCCATGTGTGAAAGAGCGTGTTTACACCATACACTGTTTCCGTGAGTGTATCAAACTGTCCAGTATCGTACGTGTGTCTGTAGTCACGAATTTCCTCCGATTTCCGTCTATAGTTTACATTATTGATATATTACGAAGCGAAGTAATGTTAAGGAAGATTTCATTTTGGCATTTATAACGCCAGCCTACTTAGAAGCGAGGAGCCGTGGGTTGGGGAGGGGGCATTTCTTCCCTTTAGCTAAATGATGTATGAATTTTGATAAGCTTTTATTGCGTTTTAACTGAGGAGACGGTGTTGGAAACGACGAACGCTTAGCTGTATACCGCGTATAGTCGGTACATAGTCGGCAAATACAATACAAGACATCTTAAATGCAATATTAAAGCACGGGTATTCGCGTCCTCACTCTTCACATATTAAGCTCTTATCATCTTGATGTAGAATAAATGTGAAACTAAATTTCTTACGCTACGAGTATTAAAGAATTTGCATTTTTGTGCCGCTATCGAGGGCATTTGCGTTAAGGGTGTACAATACTGGGTCGAAACGGTCCCATACAGTCCTCTTCACTATAAATTATCCTTTATCGAATTTTGAAGATATTCCTTGTTACTTTGCAGGAAATAGTTCATAAACATTTAAATTAAAATTCTTAGGTGGCCAAAATTTATAAATTATTATAAGTTGTAGTACAATATGCTTAAAGTTATTTTGAAAATATTCCCCTTACTTTCCAACTTAATTGGTCTTGCGAATTAATTATCGCCTACGCTTTGTTGCTAAATAATCAAGCAGTGTTAATTTAACAGGGTGTTTAAAACATGTGTAATAATAATTTTCACCTACGTGTTTATTGCATCAGTTAGGGTAAAAAGTTCCATTGGCCATAGGTCCTAAAATTTGTGTCTCTATAATGGATGAACCGATCGATTTCAAACTTGTACACCATTTAGTTACGTCAAGATTTAGTAGGGCTAGATAACCAGCAATTATCCATATAAAAATGACTGCCGTTTAAATATAAAAAAAAAGAATAAATTAAAACAAAATTTAACGTAAAGAACGATTTTGTAGCCCGATGAATTTCCTATCGAATGGTAGGACTGCTAAAATTATCGAACAAAGGGTAAACAACGTCCATTTCAATAATATAGCCTACCGCGCTCGACGATGCACCACGTTATTGGACGCTGTTTTACTGTTACCCTTAGTTCAGTGGTTTTTACACTTAGGGCCTACCTAAAGTGAATTGTATGATAAACCCGTCAAACTAATGGACGCTGTTTTACTGGTACCATTTGTCAGATAGTTTTGACAGTCATGCCATTCGATAGGAAATTAAACGGGATAAGAAAACTCTTGACGTTTTTTATAACAATTACAGTTTTTGAGTAATTTAATTAACTTTTTAGCCTAAACTGCCGCTATTTTGGAACATATTACAAGCTGATTATGTTCCTCAAACTAGGTCTTTACATTTCTGAGTAACTTGTCAAATTTCAACACAATCGGTTAAGCCGCTCTACAGACATAAATTATTTAGTAAGAAAACAAAATGGCGGATAACTCGTGAAAAATGCGTTTTCGGATATATGTTTATAGGAAGTTTTTTCTTTATTTTTGCCTATACGACCACCCCATGAATTATAGAATCGCCCTATATAGGGATATTTTAACATTTGAGTTGTCGATGGATTTAGGTAGAACATGAAACGAAAATCTAGGTAGAAGTTTTCGGAATTCGCACCAAAGTAACGACTGCAATTGATACTCTTTGTCCGAAATCTACCTACAATGTATACATAGATCTAAGGGCACGCGTCGTTGGATATATACACACAAGGAATAAGTTTTGCTTATTTTGAAGACGGACGATGCCGGGCACTATAGCCAGTTTGTCGCACGTGATCACATGATTGAAAGCGAAAGACATCCCCTTTCCTTCAGTATTCAGCCTGTTGCTGATCATGTTTGGATTACAAGTCCGACATTGGACTAATCACAATAAACGAAATGTTTTTCATTCGTTCCAAGTTTCAATGATCTATATAGTTTTTTTTTAAATCAGACTTTAATTTATCCTGAAGTTCAGCTCCACATTGTTGTCGAAGAGATGTTGTTATTAAAAGTCGTTTCCTGTTCCGATCCGTCCGCCATTCCCTATTGCAGACGAGTTTCATTATTAGACTTTCCCTTCCCTTTCCCCTCGCTCCGCCCACTTCCACTTCGTCCTGCCTTTACATTAATTTCGGAGGTTTTGGAAGTCACTGATTAGATGTCTGAACTTGTTGAGAGTGCGCGAGCGACTGCTCCGAATTAGTGGCTACTTACACATTATCTCAGATAAAATATATTCTACACAGTCGGCTAACTGAGATGAGAGTTTGAGTCAAAACTAAACGTTCGGCATTGCCACGTCGAACGACTACGAGAACTTGCCCTTACCGTTGACTTGGCAACATATAGTGACGGTTTAGCAACCTTTGGGGTCTTGAAGCAAAATAAAGTAGTTTATCTTCATCTAAAAAAACAACTGAAAAAAATAGTGCCACAAAACCTTCAATGTAAATGTGGTCAATAATTAATTGACACTCTGTATTTGTTTCCCACCAAAATCATTTGTGTTAAAAGAGTCAGTTTAAAGTGTACTTTCAGAATATAACAATTATTTCCAATTAGGCCTACCTCTGGTCACCCTTATCTGCACAATTACAGATTTTTATGTAGGCGCCTAATGCTCGTCAACGTATCCTCGTCGGTACTTTTATTAAAACTAAAAAGGTACAAACTCCAGCATGAACCATACACAATGTTAATAGCTCATTGCTGTACAAAAAACAACTCTGCCCGCCCCAAAATTCCTGCAAATTACTGTCCCATTTTAGGATACTAAAAATATGGTTACGTGCATCTCTCCCATTATCACCGTGGAAAACCACGTAAAAAATATTGACACACGTTGACTAAATTCAACGACAAAGAAAAGTGCGGTCACGTGAAAAGGCGTTAAATGTAGGAAATAAAACTAGTTTATTCAAAACATTTTGGTCAGTGCTTGATTGAAGGCCTTTTCACGTTGGAGGACGTCACGTTATCATCATCTGAAACCATCAAGTTCTAAGTCCTCCATGTGATTGTATTCGCCGTTAAATACTGAATACAACACCATTTCGTCATCACTGCTAAATTCAACGCTCATGGAATTCCCCGTTTTTACTTGCTTATCTTTCTCTCTCGATTTCCCGAAAAGTTGCCCGGTAATCGGTAGCTAATTATCGCCCTTTCACGACAAAAAAAAACTATTTTCACGATCCTACCGTCGGAAACACGTTGTTTCCAAAAAAAAGTGGTTGTCGAAATGGTGACTTTGAGTGAATTTTCAAAGAAAATGAAGCTAATGCAATCGGCTTGGAATTTGTAAAGGTGGAAGTTTTTGAAAGTTTTTGCACCCGAATCTGTTTCAGAACGCTGAACCATTTTATATTTGTAGCTTGTGACCCCCCTGAGCTCGCGGCCTAGAAGTAGTGGTAAATCTGGCACTGCTTTTTGCCTTTCACAGTCACTGTTAAGCCTAATTTTGAATAAGTATGAACGTATACGGCAAATGTCTTCGAACGGCTAAAACAAATCAGAAAAATCTCATGGAAATCGGATACGTTATTTTTGAGTTAAACCGTAAAGACAAACTTCACACTTTTCATCTGCATAATGCAGTAGTAGACAGAATCAACACAGTTGACGCTTACACTAAATAAAGCGTAAAAACTACGTTAGCACGCGAGTTTTTGTTAAATATTTAGACCGTTAGAACATAGAACTGGTAAATATTCACCTGGCCTAGCCTCTTCGGCTTCTGTTTGAATCACGAGTAGCTAAAGCCTGTATTTGTCGAGTAATTTAGCCTACGCTATGCGGGCTTTAAGGGGAGTGGGCACACTGTTGCCAAACTTCGCGATAAGGGAGCGATGTAGACATTCTGAAGGGTTCATGCCGTAGACTGACATATTAAACATACATCAGTGTATGAATTATGTTATGAATTATGGGTCGTGAAAAATATAAGACAATTTTACCTACTGTATACAGCCAAAATATTAGATCATTTAATCCACACTAAACAATGATTTTTTAAATACAAAAATGCAGAAATACAAAATAACTTCAATAAACAATTATTACAAATTGTACTCTCGTGTACATTGAGAAACATATTTAACATTTTTGTATAAGTTCATTTAGAAAAATTCCTTGTAAAATTATGCATATCTGCCTTTCTTGTTCAATTCGGCTGTAGGTATTTTTAATGAGGATAAATAAAAAAAATATGTCTTTATAAAAAACGCCAGGAGAACACTTTTTTAGCCCGTTTAATTTCCTATCGAATAGTGTAACTGTCAGAACTATCGGACAAAGAGTAATAATACAGGGTAAAATTTCTACTGACACCATTAACTTCACCAGTGTGTTCTACTCACTAAATGGAATAAAAAAGTTTATATGGACCCATGTCCGATTCTAAACCGTTTGGCTGTAGTCGCGTATTTTGTTTTTTTCAAAATCATGCTATTTTGCCTCACTATTTGTTTGATACAAATAAAACTAATCAACGTACCGAATTGCAATTAAAACCATTAGAACAAGAATAAATTTGCTATAAAACCAAGGGTTTTTGTAATGATTTGTCAACAATAATGCCTTTCAAAATTGGAAATAAAATAAGAAGTTGGGTAAGTAAATGTTTTAGGTTACATTTCAAGACCCTTTTTTACTACTGAAATGAAACGTAAGGCAATATCAAATGAAATTAAAAACTTCCTCATTTAATAACCTTTAAAATGATGTACAAATGTTAAGTTTTACGATTAGGAAGCTGTTTGTAGCCAGTTTCATTTCCTATCCATTGGTGTAACCGTCTCAGAACTATCGAACAAAAAGTAACAGCGTCGAACTTAATTAATTGTTTTTGCAAATTATTTATTGCCTATAAACGGTTGCTATATATGTTATACTCATCAAAATTTGGACGCTGCTTTACAGTTACCCTTTGTGTCCGCGACTGCAGATATTCCAAGGTCAAAGTAAAAAAAAAAATCGATTTTTTACACATTTATTGCAAATATCTCGTTTCCTATGGGTTTTATGCTATTTGTATTTATTATAAATATTGTAGAGGATTAAATTCTCTACAACTTTTGTTGAAACATTTTTTTATATCTTGAACTATTTTCAAGATAGAGGGTAGAGCGCGCGCAGTGTTTAACTATTCAGAGTATCATTCGAGGTCAACCTGTAGTCCCGATAAAAACACGCCGTATAAAGTTTATAAATTATTGTTAAATATATAATTCTAAATAATTTGCATTTTTTATTAACTATTAGTTATAATTGGAATTTTTTTCTATAGTTCAGTATCTATTCATTTAATAACAGAGTTACCTACTCGTGTAATTATAAAGTTATTAAGGGAAATACTTTAATTACATTTTAAGTAGAAAATAATTAAGTACATCTTCATTGAAATCTTTAAACTTATAGATTCTTTTAAAACGTTAAACATTATACCTGGGACAACTGATCTCAAATGTATAGTACGAACCATTCTATTGATAAGAAAGGACAAATGTTCAATTAATTGCTTACTCACGACCGGTTTCTTTTTCAAGGAACCACTGTTATTCGTTAGTTTTGAATCGTATCTTGGTAACTACGGACGTACAATTTTAAGCGTTATGGATAATTTGTGTTTTATATGTAAAAAGTCAGATTCGGAAGGTGAATCATTAATGAATGTAGTGCGTGGTATAAAAGCTCTGAGAACTGCAAGTATCGAACGAAACGACGGTCTTATTGATTATTTAAAACCCGTAACCTCTGTACAAGTGCATGAAAAGTGCCGAACTGTTTACATTAGCAAAATGGCAATTAGAACAAGACGAAACTACAGCTTCTCCAACTGTACCGCATAAAAGACAAAGTGAAGTGTTTGATTTCAAGAAGCAATGTTTATTTTTTGGTGAAATGGCTGACGAGGCCGCAGAGACAAAGAAAAAAGAAAAGTATAGGCGCAAGATAAGTACAGTGAGTACTCTTGAGTTTAAAGACAATGTTATAAAAAAAGCAGAAGAACGTGGTGATATTTTCGGATAATTTTTAAAAATCGTATATTTTTTCAATATGATTTAATTGCTGCTGAAGCTAAATACCATGCTATTTGTTATACGAATTTCTTCACTAATAAAGTACCATCGTCTCATCCGAAACTTCGTCAAGATAATCAAGTTTCAGAAGCTATGATAGAGATTTTCTTAGTCATTCAAAAGACTGTACTTTTGACCCCGAAATCCTGGACGAACTAGAGACAAATGACGTTGAAGACGAGATCACAGAGGAATTTAAAATTTTACAGCGACTGGAAGACGACGACGAAGAAGAAGAAGAAAATTGAAATTAGAACTTGTAGTTCTTATTATTATATATTTTTTTTAATTTCAACGTTCATAAATGTATGAAATGGTATTTTTCAATAAAAACATTAATTACAAATTTAATTCTTTTCTTTTTATTTAGTTAGGAAGTAATTAGTATAAATAAGATTAGAATTAAAAAATAATTTTAGTATTTCCCTTAATAACTTTATAAATACACGAGTAGGTAAGTGTTTTCTCTATAATATGCTGTTTTGACCTTTGACCTTGGAGTATCTGTAGTAGCGGACACCCTACGATAATAGGTTTTGAGACAAGTTTTAGGGTGTCAAAATAAAGGTTTATACAAGTTTATAGCTGACTATCTTTCATTCCGAGGTGAAACCCCTAATATTCCTGGACTATATACTTTACAGGAAAACTAGAGTGGATATGCATTTTTCTGAAGAGGTGCAGAATAATACCGGTATGTGTTTTTCATTTAGGCGGTATGCGGCAATACTGTGCTTGGGATACGACGACTTCTTTCACTGGTGCCAACCATGAATGTATAATGTATATAGTATGCCATTGATGTACTAAGTATATGATGAGCTCTCGTTTTAAAATTCGTTTCTAATGATGGATTCTTCATATTTTCACAATTTTTGTTCGGGAATTTGCCATCAAACAGAAAATAAATCACGACGTCTTGAGAGTATAAATAAACCCTTTGTATCAAGTGAACAACTAAAGCTAACACATATAATGTTACTACGTGAACATCGAAAATTGAAGTTCTTTTTTAGTAGGCCTATCTATATAAAAGCTAAATACCTCTCACTGACTCATCACGATTTCTCAAAAACTACTCAACGGATTGGAATGAAATTTGGTATGTAGCTTCCTCTAGGGCCCTAAGTGCTCGCTAAGAAAGGTATTCAAAAATTGGAAATTTTAGGGGGGTGTTTGGTGGGATCAAAGTTACTAAAAATTCCACCAAACGGATTGGAATAAAATTTGGTATGTAGCTTCCTCTAGAGCCATAGGTGCTCGCTAAAAAAGGTTTCTAAAAAAAATTCATTTTAGGGGGGGGGGGGGGTTTGGAGGGTCAAAGTTACTAAAATCCCCATAAGAAATACATAGTGTAATATATTTATTGATATATTTTTTTTTGTTGTTAATATACATTTAACTTTGATTTGTCTACCCGTGCAAAAGCCGGATCGGGGGCCGGATAAATGGAGAAAAATTCATGGGTGTATGTTGCCAATAAGCCGGGTAAAATAAAATAAACTAGGGATGCCTGGACCATAAAAGGCGAAGCCACATGGACTTAAACTCAACTTATCAATATAATGATTTATTAATATAAATTTTAATTTTAAATATAATTTTTAGTTTTTTTTATTAGTCGATATAATGATATAATTCTCTCTTAGTATCACCCAGAGCTAACGACGTGGAATAGAAAATACCATTTAAGGGGCCTTCCCTGCCCGCCATATTGAATCTGATTCCCATAAGAGCAATGCTACAGAATAAGTATTTTTTTTCGTTAATTCGTGGAATAAATTTAAAAATTTGGTTTCATTTTGAAGTGCTGTCATATGCGGATGTTGATTGCCGAATACATTTTCAGCAACCGTTTTATTTTTTTCATAAACGTATGACATAAATAGTAAAAAATAGTAAACTGACTTTATTAATTTTTTACTCAGTTGCAAAAAGAGATATTGCAAAAATCCTTAGCAATCAACACCCACAATCTATTTTACTTTAAGAAAAAAAATACAGCTTTCGTTTTTTAACAAAAACAGACCAAAAATATGCTTAATAGTGAAGGTATGTTTTGGTTATTTAACATTGAAATTGGTACCCAATATCGTAGTTTTGAATGTGGAGAGTCGAGCCCCCTTTTTTAAATAAAATTTAAATTTTAAAAAGTTAAAGTTTAAAATTTAATATAAGTTTAATATTTTTTAAATTTTGCATGCAAGGTGACGTTCAGCCGCCTAGCAGCAACACTATTGGTTTTCCTGTAGGCGTAACTATGGCGCAGTTTTCTTTGCTATTTTTAATACTTAGATGATTATGATTGGTGAAATGGTGAACTGGAAGTGGGGGAATACCAAAGGAGAGTAAAAAACTTGAATAAAGTTTGTAGAAAAAGAGACATCAACTTGAAACTAAAGTGGTGCACCCTTCGAATCTTGTAGATTGCGCCTGCAAAATCGTATCCAAAACGGTCGAGTAGTTTACAAATTCGAAAAGAATTTACAAAATTTGCACGAAAGCCGTAGAAGAGGGCTTCGGCCAACTTCGCGTAACCTAAAATCAGCTGTTTTATCTGTTATTTTATGCAGTTATTTGCTATGGCAAAATAAACATGTATTTCTGTAGGTCGTGGCTTTATATTGTTCATACACACATGATTGTTCCATGCAAAACGCTTTAAACAATTAAATGAAAGCATTTTGAACGCATTCATGGCAGTATGAGCAAATATCCCTTTAAATTCCCTGCAGAGGAAAATATAAAACAAAATGATACAAACAAATACTTAGCGTTGTTTCAGTTTCTTTCTAATTTAATTATCACTTATCTTTGTTTATTCGTTAAGGTATTCTGCCATTTAATAGTTGCATTGTTTACTTCTAATGAATTTCATATGTTTACTTAATATAATTAGTTCCAACAAGCTTCCTCTTTGCCCTTTCCCGATCTTTTCCTCGTAGCGTCAATGTACGAATTTGCATTCAAATAAATTCCAATTAATTGTGAAAAAAAAGTTGAATTTCGTTACTTTACAAACACAATTAATTAACAGGAGATACTAGTATAACTAAATAGTAAACATAAAACTATAAGACTACCTATGTTGTCTAAACTAAAATTTAATAAAATCTCGTAAAAACTAAGTTTAAGTTTAATTGGGAAGTTTAATGTATTATTATAATACATTGGAGGAAAAACTTTCACAAACGAAAAATAATTGAAGCCTCATGTATAAAGTTGGCGGACAACCCTATCAGCCAAACGGCTGTAGAAATAAGGCCATTGTGGTCGCCTTTTAGAGAACTAAAAATAATAGAAAATAAAAATTCTACAAATGTAAAAAGGGATAAAATTTTATCGGATAAACCTCTACAAAGCCCAATAACAAGATTCCGTGCTAGGACCCTTAAAAAATTGGGGGAGGTTTGTTTACGTTAACTTTGACCTGCTTCAGGTCAACAATCCAGTTATTTTTCTGAAAAGTCTGTCTCGGTCGTCTGTCTTCCTGTATGCGTGGTACCTGGTAACAGTGTTTTCTCTCATTCTGTTTGTATGTAGTTTTTAGTTTTCTTCACATTTCAGTTCTAGCTTTCTAGTTCTGGGTTCCTCTAGGTTTGTGTTTTCTATTTAGTTTATATACGTGTTATCTTTAGTTTTTCACTTGATAACTAGAGTTGATTTACACGCCGTGTGTCAGAACTATTTTAAGGAATTTGCACTAGGCGGCACTAAACCAACCAACTATATATAGTGTGGTCAAAAGCCCCCTCCCCCAACAACTTTTGAATGGGTAAAAACAATGGATGTCTCTTTGGGGAACGTTTATATGATCACTTGAAGTACTCTTTGTCATGGTGGTCAATGTTCACCCTCCACACGAAGTAAGGGGTTTGAAGGGCAACTAAAAATTGTTAAATACACCCCTCCCCCCGTGTGACCATTTAATTTAAACAGCTTAGTGAGCTGTGAAAAACGAGATAAATAAAGTGGCAATCCATTAACTCTTACAGAAATTGTCGCCTAAAACAGATTTGTAATTTTGATATGTTATTTTTTAGTTTTGCAAATGAAGAGTTTTTGGCAAACATTTGTGAGACAAAAGTGCTTCAGACATTAGAAAATTGAGCAAACACTTAGATGGATGAGTTAGAATTATTTTTATAAATATTTAATCAGTACATTGCACTGTTATTTGCACATAAATATATGGAGGCCTGTTACAAATTCAAAGGCCTTTATCATTTATTGTGCTTTTCAAAATATGTAAATTAGGATATGTACGTGCAGATTGAGATTGGCTTAAAAAGAAACCTACACTATAAATTATTTCATTTAAAGTTTTAAAACTAAAGACAACAAGAAAAAACAACAACAAACTAAGAAATACAAATTAAGAATTAAGAAGTAGTAACCAAATATTTCCTTAATTCACATCAAATGTGTAAAGTTAAACAATAGAATATTTGGAAAAACACAAAACCACAATGCATTTTCACTTTTCGGCAAGCGGCACCGGCACTAATACCTACCACTAAATTTCACTAAGTCCTCCACTAGGCACACTAAGTCCTCCACTACTCGGCACTAATACCT
>JAGFPH010013084.1:14444-27707 GCA_018207615.1 Philaenus spumarius
ATTTCTAATAACTAAAATACTAAAACATATTCCTGCAAAACATAACACTATACAAAATGTAATAAATTAAAAGTCACTTTAGTTACGATCACAAATACGAAACTCATAACGAAATAGAAAATCATTAATTAATATAAAATAATTTAAAGATCATTTATTTACGATCTGAAATACAAATCCTCATTACAAGATTAAACATCCTATACAAAATAGAATAAACTAAAGATTACTTAGCAACGATCAAATATACAGATACTCATAATAAAATAAAACATCACTATACAAAATACAATAAATTAAAGATCACTTAGCTAGAATCAATACTACAAATACTAACAACAATATCAAACATTACTGTACAAGATAGAATACATTTTAATATGCTTAGTTAAGATCAAATATACAAATAATCACAAGATAAAACATCACCAAAATAGAATAAATTAAAGATCACTTAGCTACAATCAATACTAAAAATACTAACAACAATATAAAACATTACTATACAAGATAGAAAACATTTTAATACGCTTAGTTACGATCAAATATACAAATAATCACTAGATAAAACATTACCAAAATAGAATAAATTAAAGATCACTTAGCTAAGATCAAATATAAAAATACTCATAACAAGCTAAAACATTACTATACAAAAAAGAATAAATTAAAAATCACTTAGTTATTACCAAAAATCTAAATATTCATTATAAGATAAACCATCACTAGGCTATACAAAATTGAATAAATTAAAAATCGGTTAGTTACGAACAACAATACAAAACTCATAACGAAATAAAAAATCACTAAACAATACAGAATAATTTAAAGATCATTTATTTACGATCAAAAAAAAATCCGCATTACAAGATAAAACATCATTAGGTCGTCAATTACTTCATAATTCATTTGAAAACTTTAGTTTAAAAGGTACATATTTTTTGTTTCGTTTCAGGCGGAACGGAAGCCTACTAAATACTTTTCGATCTATAAATAAAAAAATATGTTTGGAACCAAGAGCGGTTTACTTTTTAATCTACTCATGGTCGAGTAATAAATTATATCGGTATTTAAATTCCCACTCCTTATAAAAAACTTTCAAAACTTTATACGCAAAAAGGTGTTTCAGGGGAAGATACTCAATTGTGCAAATAGTGGTATGAATAGTGGATTTTATTCTGGATGGCATTATATGAATGAAACTTTTCTGTGTTATGTACAGCACATATGTATGAATGCAGGTTTAATTAAGGCGCTTCACCCTATGACTGTATCCAAACAGTTGAGTTTTTTTGCAGCTGAGCGCTTTGCCATTGCCTCATTTAAACCATTGAATAAATCTATCTTTTGTAATCGCGCGGTGAGAAAAAACAAAACATTCTTTTTAAAATGCGGATCAGGCTTGCGATTTACAAAATTCGATTGAATAACAAATGAACGGGATTTAAAAAAAAATTTTACACGTAAAACGGATGTGTATTGCGATTGTGGCTAACAATTTTATGACACAAAATAAACGAAATAAATGGTTTAAATGTAACATCGCTCTTACGGGATAAAATGAGATGGCCGCCACTAAAGCAAACCCTTAGCTGCAGATTTAGAAGCTCCGCCCCAACATTCGATCCCGTATTGCAACCTTGAATGGACGAAAGCGTGATATAACTTTTAAGGACTTTTACATCACAAACCTTTCTTGAGAAATACATAACTATGCATGTATAAATGCTATATAAATCACATGACACGTAATGGATGTCAAAATATTGTTTATGTAGTTAATGAACAACAAGATATTTATATTGCAAGTACTGTAGGCCTATACACGTATTGTACGAATGTTAACCCTTCAACAGCCGGATACATCGGACGTCGGTAGTTTATGCGAAAAGTGTCAGCGTCTCAAAAAAAAAGTTTACAGTCTTTTGTAGTGAACCAAACTAGTTAGTTACAGTGACATTTATCGATGTATCGAAACATTTATCTAACGATTTATCGAAAAATATTTGTAATTGTTGTCTTTTGCGCGCAATAGGTCTATTACTATGTTTTTTTTTAAATAAAACAAATTTAGGTTTTGATATAATGGTCTATTTTTTGTAAGTTTATACGAATATGTTTGATTAACAAATTAAAAATATTCCCCATGTGTAAAATATGTTTTTCATCCCAGTTCTACAGTTCAAAGCAAAAAATGAAAATTTTTTTTCAAATTTTACATGATTAAAAATATAGGCTAAACAAGGATAAATATTCATTATTTTTCAAATAATTATAAATTAGATTTATTTGGCTACACAACAACAGAAAACCCATTAAGATTGATTGATAAATACAAATGTTACGATGCATAGTCTGAAACCACATAAATATTCACTGATTTAAGCTTTGGCTCTTTTCGGTAGTTCCGCCGAGGCAGGACGCTGGCCGGCAAATGATTGAAACAGAAATTAATGCAAAAAAACCTTGTACGAACAGTCCATGTGTGAAAGAGCGTGTTTACACCATACACTGTTTCCGTGAGTGTATCAAACTGTCCAGTATCGTACGTGTGTCTGTAGTCACGAATTTCCTCCGATTTCCGTCTATAGTTTACATTATTGATATATTACGAAGCGAAGTAATGTTAAGGAAGATTTCATTTTGGCATTTATAACGCCAGCCTACTTAGAAGCGAGGAGCCGTGGGTTGGGGAGGGGGCATTTCTTCCCTTTAGCTAAATGATGTATGAATTTTGATAAGCTTTTATTGCGTTTTAACTGAGGAGACGGTGTTGGAAACGACGAACGCTTAGCTGTATACCGCGTATAGTCGGTACATAGTCGGCAAATACAATACAAGACATCTTAAATGCAATATTAAAGCACGGGTATTCGCGTCCTCACTCTTCACATATTAAGCTCTTATCATCTTGATGTAGAATAAATGTGAAACTAAATTTCTTACGCTACGAGTATTAAAGAATTTGCATTTTTGTGCCGCTATCGAGGGCATTTGCGTTAAGGGTGTACAATACTGGGTCGAAACGGTCCCATACAGTCCTCTTCACTATAAATTATCCTTTATCGAATTTTGAAGATATTCCTTGTTACTTTGCAGGAAATAGTTCATAAACATTTAAATTAAAATTCTTAGGTGGCCAAAATTTATAAATTATTATAAGTTGTAGTACAATATGCTTAAAGTTATTTTGAAAATATTCCCCTTACTTTCCAACTTAATTGGTCTTGCGAATTAATTATCGCCTACGCTTTGTTGCTAAATAATCAAGCAGTGTTAATTTAACAGGGTGTTTAAAACATGTGTAATAATAATTTTCACCTACGTGTTTATTGCATCAGTTAGGGTAAAAAGTTCCATTGGCCATAGGTCCTAAAATTTGTGTCTCTATAATGGATGAACCGATCGATTTCAAACTTGTACACCATTTAGTTACGTCAAGATTTAGTAGGGCTAGATGTAAAATAACCAGCAATTATCCATATAAAAATGACTGCCGTTTAAATATAAAAAAAAAGAATAAATTAAAACAAAATTTAACGTAAAGAACGATTTTGTAGCCCGATGAATTTCCTATCGAATGGTAGGACTGCTAAAATTATCGAACAAAGGGTAAACAACGTCCATTTCAATAATATAGCCTACCGCGCTCGACGATGCACCACGTTATTGGACGCTGTTTTACTGTTACCCTTAGTTCAGTGGTTTTTACACTTAGGGCCTACCTAAAGTGAATTGTATGATAAACCCGTCAAACTAATGGACGCTGTTTTACTGGTACCATTTGTCAGATAGTTTTGACAGTCATGCCATTCGATAGGAAATTAAACGGGATAAGAAAACTCTTGACGTTTTTTATAACAATTACAGTTTTTGAGTAATTTAATTAACTTTTTAGCCTAAACTGCCGCTATTTTGGAACATATTACAAGCTGATTATGTTCCTCAAACTAGGTCTTTACATTTCTGAGTAACTTGTCAAATTTCAACACAATCGGTTAAGCCGCTCTACAGACATAAATTATTTAGTAAGAAAACAAAATGGCGGATAACTCGTGAAAAATGCGTTTTCGGATATATGTTTATAGGAAGTTTTTTCTTTATTTTTGCCTATACGACCACCCCATGAATTATAGAATCGCCCTATATAGGGATATTTTAACATTTGAGTTGTCGATGGATTTAGGTAGAACATGAAACGAAAATCTAGGTAGAAGTTTTCGGAATTCGCACCAAAGTAACGACTGCAATTTTGATACTCTTTGTCCGAAATCTACCTACAATGTATACATAGATCTAAGGGCACGCGTCGTTGGATATATACACACAAGGAATAAGTTTTGCTTATTTTGAAGACGGACGATGCCGGGCACTATAGCCAGTTTGTCGCACGTGATCACATGATTGAAAGCGAAAGACATCCCCTTTCCTTCAGTATTCAGCCTGTTGCTGATCATGTTTGGATTACAAGTCCGACATTGGACTAATCACAATAAACGAAATGTTTTTCATTCGTTCCAAGTTTCAATGATCTATACAGTTTTTTTTAAAATCAGACTTTAATTTATCCTGAAGTTCAGCTCCACATTGTTGTCGAAGAGATGTTGTTATTAAAAGTCGTTTCCTGTTCCGATCCGTCCGCCATTCCCTATTGCAGACGAGTTTCATTATTAGACTTTCCCTTCCCTTTCCCCTCGCTCCGCCCACTTCCACTTCGTCCTGCCTTTACATTAATTTCGGAGGTTTTGGAAGTCACTGATTAGATGTCTGAACTTGTTGAGAGTGCGCGAGCGACTGCTCCGAATTAGTGGCTACTTACACATTATCTCAGATAAAATATATTCTACACAGTCGGCTAACTGAGATGAGAGTTTGAGTCAAAACTAAACGTTCGGCATTGCCACGTCGAACGACTACGAGAACTTGCCCTTACCGTTGACTTGGCAACATATAGTGACGGTTTAGCAACCTTTGGGGTCTTGAAGCAAAATAAAGTAGTTTATCTTCATCTAAAAAAACAACTGAAAAAAATAGTGCCACAAAACCTTCAATGTAAATGTGGTCAATAATTAATTGACACTCTGTATTTGTTTCCCACCAAAATCATTTGTGTTAAAAGAGTCAGTTTAAAGTGTACTTTCAGAATATAACAATTATTTCCAATTAGGCCTACCTCTGGTCACCCTTATCTGCACAATTACAGATTTTTATGTAGGCGCCTAATGCTCGTCAACGTATCCTCGTCGGTACTTTTATTAAAACTAAAAAGGTACAAACTCCAGCATGAACCATACACAATGTTAATAGCTCATTGCTGTACAAAAAACAACTCTGCCCGCCCCAAAATTCCTGCAAATTACTGTCCCATTTTAGGATACTAAAAATATGGTTACGTGCATCTCTCCCATTATCACCGTGGAAAACCACGTAAAAAATATTGACACACGTTGACTAAATTCAACGACAAAGAAAAGTGCGGTCACGTGAAAAGGCGTTAAATGTAGGAAATAAAACTAGTTTATTCAAAACATTTTGGTCAGTGCTTGATTGAAGGCCTTTTCACGTTGGAGGACGTCACGTTATCATCATCTGAAACCATCAAGTTCTAAGTCCTCCATGTGATTGTATTCGCCGTTAAATACTGAATACAACACCATTTCGTCATCACTGCTAAATTCAACGCTCATGGAATTCCCCGTTTTTACTTGCTTATCTTTCTCTCTCGATTTCCCGAAAAGTTGCCCGGTAATCGGTAGCTAATTATCGCCCTTTCACGACAAAAAAAAACTATTTTCACGATCCTACCGTCGGAAACACGTTGTTTCCAAAAAAAAGTGGTTGTCGAAATGGTGACTTTGAGTGAATTTTCAAAGAAAATGAAGCTAATGCAATCGGCTTGGAATTTGTAAAGGTGGAAGTTTTTGAAAGTTTTTGCACCCGAATCTGTTTCAGAACGCTGAACCATTTTATATTTGTAGCTTGTGACCCCCCTGAGCTCGCGGCCTAGAGGTAGTGGTAAATCTGGCACTGCTTTTTGCCTTTCACAGTCACTGTTAAGCCTAATTTTGAATAAGTATGAACGTATACGGCAAATGTCTTCGAACGGCTAAAACAAATCAGAAAAATCTCATGGAAATCGGATACGTTATTTTTGAGTTAAACCGTAAAGACAAACTTCACACTTTTCATCTGCATAATGCAGTAGTAGACAGAATCAACACAGTTGACGCTTACACTAAATAAAGCGTAAAAACTACGTTAGCACGCGAGTTTTTGTTAAATATTTAGACCGTTAGAACATAGAACTGGTAAATATTCACCTGGCCTAGCCTCTTCGGCTTCTGTTTGAATCACGAGTAGCTAAAGCCTGTATTTGTCGAGTAATTTAGCCTACGCTATGCGGGCTTTAAGGGGAGTGGGCACACTGTTGCCAAACTTCGCGATAAGGGAGCGATGTAGACATTCTGAAGGGTTCATGCCGTAGACTGACATATTAAACATACATCAGTGTATGAATTATGTTATGAATTATGGGTCGTGAAAAATATAAGACAATTTTACCTACTGTATACAGCCAAAATATTAGATCATTTAATCCACACTAAACAATGATTTTTTAAATACAAAAATGCAGAAATACAAAATAACTTCAATAAACAATTATTACAAATTGTACTCTCGTGTACATTGAGAAACATATTTAACATTTTTGTATAAGTTCATTTAGAAAAATTCCTTGTAAAATTATGCATATCTGCCTTTCTTGTTCAATTCGGCTGTAGGTATTTTTAATGAGGATAAATAAAAAAAAATATGTCTTTATAAAAAACGCCAGGAGAACACTTTTTTAGCCCGTTTAATTTCCTATCGAATAGTGTAACTGTCAGAACTATCGGACAAAGAGTAATAATACAGGGTAAAATTTCTACTGACACCATTAACTTCACCAGTGTGTTCTACTCACTAAATGGAATAAAAAAGTTTATATGGACCCATGTCCGATTCTAAACCGTTTGGCTGTAGTCGCGTATTTTGTTTTTTTCAAAATCATGCTATTTTGCCTCACTATTTGTTTGATACAAATAAAACTAATCAACGTACCGAATTGCAATTAAAACCATTAGAACAAGAATAAATTTGCTATAAAACCAAGGGTTTTTGTAATGATTTGTCAACAATAATGCCTTTCAAAATTGGAAATAAAATAAGAAGTTGGGTAAGTAAATGTTTTAGGTTACATTTCAAGACCCTTTTTTACTACTGAAATGAAACGTAAGGCAATATCAAATGAAATTAAAAACTTCCTCATTTAATAACCTTTAAAATGATGTACAAATGTTAAGTTTTACGATTAGGAAGCTGTTTGTAGCCAGTTTCATTTCCTATCCATTGGTGTAACCGTCTCAGAACTATCGAACAAAAAGTAACAGCGTCGAACTTAATTAATTGTTTTTGCAAATTATTTATTGCCTATAAACGGTTGCTATATATGTTATACTCATCAAAATTTGGACGCTGCTTTACAGTTACCCTTTGTGTCCGCGACTGCAGATATTCCAAGGTCAAAGTAAAAAAAAAATCGATTTTTTACACATTTATTGCAAATATCTCGTTTCCTATGGGTTTTATGCTATTTGTATTTATTATAAATATTGTAGAGGATTAAATTCTCTACAACTTTTGTTGAAACATTTTTTTATATCTTGAACTATTTTCAAGATAGAGGGTAGAGCGCGCGCAGTGTTTAACTATTCAGAGTATCATTCGAGGTCAACCTGTAGTCCCGATAAAAACACGCCGTATAAAGTTTATAAATTATTGTTAAATATATAATTCTAAATAATTTGCATTTTTTATTAACTATTAGTTATAATTGGCATTTTTTTCTATAGTTCAGTATCTATTCATTTAATAACAGAGTTACCTACTCGTGTAATTATAAAGTTATTAAGGGAAATACTTTAATTACATTTTAAGTAGAAAATAATTAAGTACATCTTCATTGAAATCTTTAAACTTATAGATTCTTTTAAAACGTTAAACATTATACCTGGGACAACTGATCTCAAATGTATAGTACGAACCATTCTATTGATAAGAAAGGACAAATGTTCAATTAATTGCTTACTCACGACCGGTTTCTTTTTCAAGGAACCACTGTTATTCGTTAGTTTTGAATCGTATCTTGGTAACTACGGACGTACAATTTTAAGCGTTATGGATAATTTGTGTTTTATATGTAAAAAGTCAGATTCGGAAGGTGAATCATTAATGAATGTAGTGCGTGGTATAAAAGCTCTGAGAACTGCAAGTATCGAACGAAACGACGGTCTTATTGATTATTTAAAACCCGTAACCTCTGTACAAGTGCATGAAAAGTGCCGAACTGTTTACATTAGCAAAATGGCAATTAGAACAAGACGAAACTACAGCTTCTCCAACTGTACCGCATAAAAGACAAAGTGAAGTGTTTGATTTCAAGAAGCAATGTTTATTTTTTGGTGAAATGGCTGACGAGGCCGCAGAGACAAAGAAAAAAGAAAAGTATAGGCGCAAGATAAGTACAGTGAGTACTCTTGAGTTTAAAGACAATGTTATAAAAAAAGCAGAAGAACGTGGTGATATTTTCGGATATTTTTTAAAAATCGTATATTTTTTCAATATGATTCAATTGCTGCTGAAGCTAAATACCATGCTATTTGTTATACGAATTTCTTCACTAATAAAGTACCATCGTCTCATCCGAAACTTCGTCAAGATAATCAAGTTTCAGAAGCTATGATAGAGATTTTCTTAGTCATTCAAAAGACTGTACTTTTGACCCCGAAATCCTGGACGAACTAGAGACAAATGACGTTGAAGACGAGATCACAGAGGAATTTAAAATTTTACAGCGACTGGAAGACGACGACGAAGAAGAAGAAGAAAATTGAAATTAGAACTTGTAGTTCTTATTATTATATATTTTTTTTAATTTCAACGTTCATAAATGTATGAAATGGTATTTTTCAATAAAAACATTAATTACAAATTTAATTCTTTTCTTTTTATTTAGTTAGGAAGTAATTAGTATAAATAAGATTAGAATTAAAAAATAATTTTAGTATTTCCCTTAATAACTTTATAAATACACGAGTAGGTAAGTGTTTTCTCTATAATATGCTGTTTTGACCTTTGACCTTGGAGTATCTGTAGTAGCGGACACCCTACGATAATAGGTTTTGAGACAAGTTTTAGGGTGTCAAAATAAAGGTTTATACAAGTTTATAGCTGACTATCTTTCATTCCGAGGTGAAACCCCTAATATTCCTGGACTATATACTTTACAGGAAAACTAGAGTGGATATGCATTTTTCTGAAGAGGTGCAGAATAATACCGGTATGTGTTTTTCATTTAGGCGGTATGCGGCAATACTGTGCTTGGGATACGACGACTTCTTTCACTGGTGCCAACCATGAATGTATAATGTATATAGTATGCCATTGATGTACTAAGTATATGATGAGCTCTCGTTTTAAAATTCGTTTCTAATGATGGATTCTTCATATTTTCACAATTTTTGTTCGGGAATTTGCCATCAAACAGAAAATAAATCACGACGTCTTGAGAGTATAAATAAACCCTTTGTATCAAGTGAACAACTAAAGCTAACACATATAATGTTACTACGTGAACATCGAAAATTGAAGTTCTTTTTTAGTAGGCCTATCTATATAAAAGCTAAATACCTCTCACTGACTCATCACGATTTCTCAAAAACTACTCAACGGATTGGAATGAAATTTGGTATGTAGCTTCCTCTAGGGCCCTAAGTGCTCGCTAAGAAAGGTATTCAAAAATTGGAAATTTTAGGGGGGTGTTTGGTGGGATCAAAGTTACTAAAAATTCCACCAAACGGATTGGAATAAAAATTGGTATGTAGCTTCCTCTAGAGCCCTAGGTGCTCGCTAAAAAAGGTTTCTAAAAAAAATTCATTTTAGGGGGGGGGGGGGGTTTGGAGGGTCAAAGTTACTAAAATCCCCATAAGAAATACATAGTGTAATATATTTATTGATATATTTTTTTTTTTTGTTAATATACATTTAACTTTGATTTGTCTACCCGTGCAAAAGCCGGATCGGGGGCCGGATAAATGGAGAAAAATTCATGGGTGTATGTTGCCAATAAGCCGGGTAAAATAAAATAAACTAGGGATGCCTGGACCATAAAAGGCGAAGCCACATGGACTTAAACTCAACTTATCAATATAATGATTTATTAATATAAATTTTAATTTTAAATATAATTTTTAGTTTTTTTTATTAGTCGATATAATGATATAATTCTCTCTTAGTATCACCCAGAGCTAACGACGTGGAATAGAAAATACCATTTAAGGGGCCTTCCCTGCCCGCCATATTGAATCTGATTCCCATAAGAGCAATGCTACAGAATAAGTCTTTTTTTTCGTTAATTCGTGGAATAAATTTAAAAATTTGGTTTCATTTTGAAGTGCTGTCATATGCGGATGTTGATTGCCGAATACATTTTCAGCAACCGTTTTATTTTTTTCATAAACGTATGACATAAATAGTAAAAAATAGTAAACTGACTTTATTAATTTTTTACTCAGTTGCAAAAAGAGATATTGCAAAAATCCTTAGCAATCAACACCCACAATCTATTTTACTTTAAGAAAAAAAATACAGCTTTCGTTTTTTAACAAAAACAGACCAAAAATATGCTTAATAGTGAAGGTATGTTTTGGTTATTTAACATTGAAATTGGTACCCAATATCGTAGTTTTGAATGTGGAGAGTCGAGCCCCCTTTTTTAAATAAAATTTAAATTTTAAAAAGTTAAAGTTTAAAATTTAATATAAGTTTAATATTTTTTAAATTTTGCATGCAAGGTGACGTTCAGCCGCCTAGCAGCAACACTATTGGTTTTCCTGTAGGCGTAACTATGGCGCAGTTTTCTTTGCTATTTTTAATACTTAGATGATTATGATTGGTGAAATGGTGAACTGGAAGTGGGGGAATACCAAAGGAGAGTAAAAAACTTGAATAAAGTTTGTAGAAAAAGAGACATCAACTTGAAACTAAAGTGGTGCACCCTTCGAATCTTGTAGATTGCGCCTGCAAAATCGTATCCAAAACGGTCGAGTAGTTTACAAATTCGAAAAGAATTTACAAAATTTGCACGAAAGCCGTAGAAGAGGGCTTCGGCCAACTTCGCGTAACCTAAAATCAGCTGTTTTATCTGTTATTTTATGCAGTTATTTGCTATGGCAAAATAAACATGTATTTCTGTAGGTCGTGGCTTTATATTGTTCATACACACATGATTGTTCCATGCAAAACGCTTTAAACAATTAAATGAAAGCATTTTGAACGCATTCATGGCAGTATGAGCAAATATCCCTTTAAATTCCCTGCAGAGGAAAATATAAAACAAAATGATACAAACAAATACTTAGCGTTGTTTCAGTTTCTTTCTAATTTAATTATCACTTATCTTTGTTTATTCGTTAAGGTATTCTGCCATTTAATAGTTGCATTGTTTACTTCTAATGAATTTCATATGTTTACTTAATATAATTAGTTCCAACAAGCTTCCTCTTTGCCCTTTCCCGATCTTTTCCTCGTAGCGTCAATGTACGAATTTGCATTCAAATAAATTCCAATTAATTGTGAAAAAAAAGTTGAATTTCGTTACTTTACAAACGCAATTAATTAACAGGAGATACTAGTATAACTAAATAGTAAACATAAAACTATAAGACTACCTATGTTGTCTAAACTAAAATTTAATAAAATCTCGTAAAAACTAAGTTTAAGTTTAATTGGGAAGTTTAATGTATTATTATAATACATTGGAGGAAAAACTTTCACAAACGAAAAATAATTGAAGCCTCATGTATAAAGTTGGCGGACAACCCTATCAGCCAAACGGCTGTAGAAATAAGGCCATTGTGGTCGCCTTTTAGAGAACTAAAAATAATAGAAAATAAAAATTCTACAAATGTAAAAAGGGATAAAATTTTATCGGATAAACCTCTACAAAGCCCAATAACAAGATTCCGTGCTAGGACCCTTAAAAAATTGGGGGAGGTTTGTTTACGTTAACTTTGACCTGCTTCAGGTCAACAATCCAGTTATTTTTATGAAAAGTCTGTCTCGGTCGTCTGTCTTCCTGTATGCGTGGTACCTGGTAACAGTGTTTTCTCTCATTCTGTTTGTATGTAGTTTTTAGTTTTCTTCACATTTCAGTTCTAGCTTTCTAGTTCTGGGTTCCTCTAGGTTTGTGTTTTCTATTTAGTTTATATACGTGTTATCTTTAGTTTTTCACTTGATAACTAGAGTTGATTTACACGCCGTGTGTCAGAACTATTTTAAGGAATTTGCACTAGGCGGCACTAAACCAACCAACTATATATAGTGTGGTCAAAAGCCCCCTCCCCCAACAACTTTTGAATGGGTAAAAACAATGGATGTCTCTTTGGGGAACGTTTATATGATCACTTGAAGTACTCTTTGTCATGGTGGTCAATGTTCACCCTCCACACGAAGTAAGGGGTTTGAAGGGCAACTAAAAATTGTTAAATACACCCCTCCCCCCGTGTGACCATTTAATTTAAACAGCTTAGTGAGCTGTGAAAAACGAGATAAATAAAGTGGCAATCCATTAACTCTTACAGAAATTGTCGCCTAAAACAGATTTGTAATTTTGATATGTTATTTTTTAGTTTTGCAAATGAAGAGTTTTTGGCAAACATTTGTGAGACAAAAGTGCTTCAGACATTAGAAAATTGAGCAAACACTTAGATGGATGAGTTAGAATTATTTTTATAAATATTTAATCAGTACATTGCACTGTTATTTGCACATACATATATGGAGGCCTGTTACAAATTCAAAGGCCTTTATCATTTCTTGTGCTTTTCAAAATATGTAAATTAGGATATGTACGTGCAGATTGAGATTGGCTTAAAAAGAAACCTACACTATAAATTATTTCATTTAAAATTTTAAAACTAAAGACAACAAGAAAAAACAACAACAAACTAAGAAATACAAATTAAGAATTAAGAAGTAGTAACCAAATATTTCCTTAATTCACATCAAATGTGTAAAGTTAAACAATAGAATATTTGGAAAAACACAAAACCACAATGCATTTTCACTTTTCGGCAAGCGGCACCGGCACTAATACCTACCACTAAATTTCACTAAGTCCTCCACTAGGCACACTAAGTCCTCCACTACTCGGCACTAATACCT
>JAGFPH010013085.1:0-17615 GCA_018207615.1 Philaenus spumarius
AAAATGTGTCCCTGTATTTATATAAGTAGTGTACAATATAAACATGTGTTTTCAGTGGAAGTGAACTCATCCAGTGAGCATTTCAAAAGGAAATGTATACCATGGTATATTATGTAAATGTAATTTCAGAGTATGGAGAATAAGAAGAACAATGAAAGTATAGTATGAAATGTATAAAAATATTATAAATGTGTGATATGTAAATTGTTAGATTAGGAAGGCAGAACTAGATAGAATAAGAATGAAATAAGATATAAGGAAAATGAAAAAGGAATGATATTATATTTAAAAGGTTTCAATATCTTGGGTTTTTGGCGGAGCCGATCAAACCAGATATCTTAAGAGGGGTAGCTTACAACGGACAAAACTCGTTGTAGGTCTTGAGTTTAAATTTGCAATTAATTTTGTAAGTTTGAATAATATGGACTTGCCGGGAGTTAAAGCCAAATGTAGGTCACGAGATCAGCATGTATACGCGGGCGGTCTGTTATCGGGTAGAATTAAACTTTTGGACCCTGCCTGTCTGAAAAGGATTGGGAACTTATAAAAATTACTTAAAAGATTCCTACGGGAAGCCAAAATCCAAGATTTGAATAAAAAGTAAAAATCTTCGGGAAATGCATTACGCTAACGGCGGGTGTATTTACTGCAAGATTAGATATTAAAAAATCATAAAGTTACGTAAGATACGAGCTTTCAAAGAATGAGAAAATTTTCAAGATTCCTCTAATTTAAAAAAGAAAAGGTTTTTTAGGCTTTTCTTGAAAAGGCCTAAAATAAAGGTGAAATAAGTTTTAGCGAAATTTTGTCATATAAAAAAGTTAATGGTAATTCATAAAGTTTAAAGGATAAAAAAGTAGGTTAAAAATAAAGTTTTTTAAATTCTAACTAAAACAAGTTTTAGTATTGATAAATGTAAAATATAATGTAAAAGAAAAACTAGAAAATTTATAAAAGGAAAAAGGTGATAGAATTTGCACCTTTACAGCTAATGGAAAATTTAAACTCAAACTTTTAACAATTCAAAATAGTAAATAGTATGCAAACGAAGTAGTTATGTAAAAATAATCCAGTATTTGAAATATGTTTCGGGAGTAAAGTAAAACCCTAGTTTGTGAAAAATCGTTGAAGTCCCTAACTCCACAGCAAGACAACCAGAAGCAGAAATGAGATGAAAATCCGGCTAGTGAATGAAAACCAATGGACAAGAAAAGTGGAAAAAGAAAAACCGAAAGAAGTGTAAAATTAAGACTTTTCCGGGAAAAATCGCCGCGGAAAAACGCGCGCGGGTCGTGTACGCGAACCAGGAGTCGTACGAACGTCACTCGAGTTCGTGTGGAAAGGTAACAACGAGCTGAGGAAAATGATGTCAGTTTCAGGAAAATCGGATAAAACCTGGAAGGGTTACATGGAAAAAGGATTTCCATAGCACAAAACTGAGGGAAGCCAGATAAGAACGCAAGACAGTAGAGGGGAGGTCCAAAGACGAGACTGATGGAAGGAGAACAGGGTGACCAGTTTACGAAAAGGGGCGTACTCAAAGAAACAATAGAAACTTAATTAAAACAAAGGCTAAATCATGTTACAAATTTATGAAAAAATTATAATAAAATTCAGGATGAAAAGTTACGTAAACTAGTAGTTTGAAATTGGCGAAAAAATGGATTTTAAAGCATTTTCGAAATACAGTGGTAGAAAGCTTAGGTTGGCAATGAAATAGTGCCGAAAAACATTATATAAACGATTGCTCGGGGAAACTCGGGATGGATTATTATTTCTGCGATGTAAGTTAACGCATCGAGAGCAGATACTTGTTTTTTATAAAATACTTCAGCGTGCTAGAAGCTGAGTATTTTCTTCGTTAAACTTTAAATTTTTATAACAAGTAAGAAGATACGGCATAGCGGTTATCATCTGGGATGCAGCAATAGACATCGAATTAACTCTACAAGAACGTCAGTGGCAACTTAGTCTATACAAGTTGGCCTAACTTGGGATTTCTGGAAGAAAAACATAGCCTACAGGACAGCTGATACATGGAGTGATTCGTATAGCTTCCAGACAGGACTCCAGGATACCACCAGGCGGCCACCAGGACATGCAACTGTAGCTACGAGGGAATAGACGAACCGGGATAGCAGACACGGCATCACCACATCCATCTTTAAGAAGACATCCATCATACATCCAGACAACCCTACAGGACTCCACCTTCACCCACAAGACAACTCTATCAGCACGCAGAACATCTGTAGCTTGTCATCACTAGACAGCGTTCGCGGATTTCACCACAACGTCGCGACGCCTGGACAAGTGTGAAAAGGTCGGTAGAAGCGTAAAATACGTTAGTCCCCATTAAATTGCCTGAAGTAAATTCAAATAAATTTATTTTAAATACTGGGTTACGTAGGATGTTAGATTAAGAAATATTTGTAATTAATTAAAGAAGTAAATTCATTAAATCGTAAATTCAAATTTTCATTAAAGTATAAATTAAATTAAATTGAGAAATAAAATATTAAAATAAATTATAATTAATTAAGAGATTAGTTCTGCCTTATAGTTTTAAAAAGTTATTATTTGATTTGAGAAGAAAGTTATTATTTGGTTTTGTTTGGAAAATATTAAATACAAGAATTTTGTTTTATGTTTAAAATTAGAAAAAGGAAATTATTAAAATTTTATTTTGTTTTATAAAAGGTTATTATTTACAAAAACACCTAGTATTCAAATATCCCAATAGTTTATGAATTTTAGATTAAGAATTGATAAAGTGAAATTTCATAAAATAATTGCAAGCACAAATAAGCAATTTACAAGGTTAGTTCCAGTGTACTCACTCTTCAGAGGTTTACAAAAAGTAAAATTATTAACTTGTGTTCTTACTGAGCTAAAATTAAAAATAAATTACTGGAAGTATAAAGTAAAGTTTTTTGTCAGAATAGTCAGTGAACTGAATATTCGACACATAGTTATTTCACCTAGGCCAAACAAAGTGAGATTGCCTATAAGACTTCCAGTAGGTGGAAATAACTTATTCTCCAACGAAGAATTTTCTCAAAAACAGTTATTCGTTGTAATATAGATCTATCGATATATATAAAGTAATGATTTTTGGGTATAGTCTCCAAATGGTCTGAAACGGATAGAAACCAAATTTTAGCCTTCTCCGACCAACCGTTTTCAAGTTGGGTCGAGTGTAATAGCTCTTATTTTCTTCGAAAATTCGGCTAACAAAACACAATGCCTCTAAAAGAAAATCTTTAGCAGTCAAAGCTCAAGAAAAGAAATAAAAACGGGAACTAGAAATCCCGGGAATCGCGGGAATTGTAAATAATGTTTCACTGGTTAAACCGTCTGCTTACTTCCTTACTGGCACACTATTTTTAACCTAAGCTCAAAACCACCTTTGTTATTTCAACGAGCGAGGTCTACTGTTCACAGAACTACTAGTATACAGGAATGAAAATTCTAAAACAGGTTATATTTGGTTTTGGAACCGGATGATTATTTTTAGATCGTAGGAACACTTAATAAAGATCCGTCAAATTAGGCCAAACCCCGCTTGTCCTGCAGAAAATATTGAGCACATTTTAATCAAACCGCCTTAAAGGCAAAATTAATTAGCTCTCAGAATTAAGGCCTTGATTGTTCAGTCTGACTCTATTTCCGAATAATCTGTGCAAAGCATTTTCAAACGCGTAGAATCGGAAACAAGGTTGATACAAAGCCGATCCATAACAAGACATTCCCTGTTCCAATCTACTCTGAACAAGTGATCAATATAATTTTCAGAAATTTTGTTTAGTTTGTGTACTCTTTTGTTTCTCCTTTTTACTTTCTCCACCCTATACGTAGTATATGGAGAAAGTGTTGTTTTCGTAAAAATGTTCGAATTTGAATTTTCAGTTGAATTATCTGTTTTGGTGCTCCCAGAACCCCAAAAAATTGTTTAGTGTAATTATCTGTGTTGGTGCTCCCTGAACCCAAAAATATTTTTAGTGGAATTTTTTGTTTTGGTGCTCCCTGAACCCAAAAAAGTGTTTTTAGAGTGGTGTCTGTCTGTCAGTCTGTCTGTATGTATACACGACCAGAGAGGACACTATTGGTCCGATTTTCATGAAATTTGGTATGTAGGTACTAAACCTTAATATCTCCAGGCGTTTTTTTCATTTTTTGAATTTTTAATTTTTAAGGGTAGTTTACCCCTAAAAACACATAAACAACGACACAAATGCAAATTTCTCAAAAACGGCTCTAACGATTTTGATCAAATTTTCAGTATTTATAGTGCTTAAGATGCCAAACAAAATGACACCACCCGCTTTTTTTTTTTTTTCGGCGTTTTATAATTATGGGGAAATGTTTAAAAATAAATAAGTTTGTGTTGTCAATCTAGCATCGCGGCAGCGGCCGCACGGGGTTGCACCACGGTTGCGAGCACGGCCAGTAATTTAAAGGTCGCGCGATCTAATCCCACCTGGGACAATAATTTTTTTATACGATTGAAGTAGGTAGAATATTTTTTTTGTTTGTTCTAAAAAGTAGTAAAAAATAAAATGATTAAAAACAATATTATTTTGACTACAGTAAGTTGGGAGAAAGTTTGTGTCAGTTAACTGATACCGTTTATTTTACGTTATTTTTGTTATATTGATGTTACAGATGGTAAAATAACAGTGTTCGGACATAAGTTTATGGGAATTTTTTCTTTATTATCAAAAATGTACCCTCCAGTTTTTTTTTAAATAAAAAATTCGGTTTTTGAGTTAGGCTCATTTAAAATGCCCGGTATTTTGAAACTGATTATCGGAACAAATTGATTATTCTTTTCTTATTTTAGGTTGCACGAGTGACGTGCAAAATTTCAACTCAATCGGTTAAGTCGTTCTAAAGATTTAAATAATTTAGTCAATAAACAAAATTGCTGGTAGCTGGTAAAAGAAGTGTTTTAGGACATAATAGTAAGTTTTGTCTTTATTTTGATCCCTTCTGAATTATCTCCGTGCGTTTTCAATCTACCTGTAGACCTATATACATTTTTATATATATACTGCCTTGCTCTCTTTCTCAAGCTTCACTAGTAACTGGCATACTTGTAAAAACGTTTTGCAAAAATCAAGAAACTATGCCTTTAGATTGGTACAATTTTGTTGACTACACCAGAACCTTAAACTGTTACAGAATTACAGTCCTTTAAATCTGTACATAAGTTTGAAGAGCCACTTCAGTAGCAACAAAGACGAATGTAGAACTGAAGGATATCGGTCGCACTACAAGTATTTACTTGTTTACAAGAACTTCAAGGACGATCGGAAATGTCGACCTTCAGAAGTATTTACAACCATTTCCCATGAATGAAGATAGGAGTAAATGTAGGAGTAAATGGCTAATCCCTCTCAGAGGAATAACTCCCGTAAATATCTATGTGCGTATTGAGGATATTGTTAGCATAAACATACACGCTTTGTTTCCCGACTAATTTAAAAATTAACACGTTAGGAATGTTTTATTGTAATGAAACGAATTTTACCAACATACTTCCAACTCACATCATATGTTTTACCATTTTCAAATAAAAATGCAAAAAAATAAATTTACGTCCGGTTGAATTATTTTTTGAAAATAAATTTTGTTAAAAATGACGACTTTAAAAACCAGGTGTTGACGAAACGTAAATTTGGGTTAAATTTACTCACTAAACAATAAAAAAATGAATAAATACATTAGTAAAATATGAAAAGTAGGCCTATACATGTTTGCCTAAAATTACAGGCATGATAAATGTTTTTTTTTCTTTCTAATTTCGGTCATATTTTATTTAAGTTGATTGATTTGAAACGTTTATGCCGAGTGTGAATTTCTCTATTACAGTACATACAAACATTAGTGTTATTCGTGGAGAAACTACGGTCCTAACACGCATGCGTCAGGATTTAGGTCATCGCTACCTTCCTATCCCAATCCAAGTGCCTCTGTAATAATCAATCGTAATTTGCATGAAAATATCACAGTAAACGGCCATTTGCTTCGCCGCGATTGTAGACGGGGAACCCTCGGCTAAGCCGCGTGCAGTCGCTGGTATTTGTGAGCAAGCGAGCTGTGGTGAGCAAGTAGCCCTCTAGCATAATATATTTTTAGGTTATGAGAAAATAAATTTTAGTTTCTAAATCTAAATAATTAATAGGCCAGTCGGTAGAGGTAATTTAAGACCAAAAGATCCAGTAATTTACAATACGGCTGATTTTTTTTTTATAAGTACATTCAAGTATGTAGATTAACATAAAAAAAGTTTACCAGTCTATCGATTTCCTAAAGTCGAAAAAAAATCGATTATCATTTTTTTCGATTATCCTTAATATTTCGAGCTGGGATGAAGATAGAGAAAAATAAAAAATACCACCGTGTAGGTGAGGTATTTTTCAACAAAAAAGGTCATATGTATTTATTCCGTCCGAGCAATGGTTTGTCTGGAAAAAAATCGAAAATGCAGGTATGTATTTTGCAGCAGGGGAAATCACTAAAAGGGGACATCTTATTCATATATAAAGCGTTGGCTCATTCTAAATTGGTCAAATTTTAATATATCGAATTGAAACGTGACGTAGGAGTTAAAATATATATTTTAAACATTTATGCTGAGTCTCAGCTTGTTATTTTGAAAATGACCCGATCTAGGAGTAGATTTCGATTATCGATTTTAGGAGTACCGGACCCACGAACTAATTTCAGTTTCGTCAATTTTTGGAATATGAACACCAAATTTGTTTTACAAGTTGAGTACACCAGTATAAATATTCTTAGTAAGTATGAACGATTTTTTTCATGTTATTTTTAAAAACGAGGCGCTTGAAAATAGTCTTCTGTTTTACCTATCTCGTTTTAACTATAACACTTTTGGATTCAACGACTCCATTTTCGACATTTTTGAACATATCGATTTAAAAATTAGTACAGAAGTTACAAATACAACTGTTTTTTGCTATACTTATTTTAAAAACTATATTTTCAAAAATGACTAATCTGCAGCTGATCAACTCAAGCGTTTTGATGAAAAATCTAAAAAGGTCTAAAATTATACTTTTTTAATTTACTTGTGCTTTTAAAAGTAAATAATGAAAAAGGTTTATACTCCTTGAACTTGTTTGAATATATATATTTAACTTGTAAAAAAACTTTCAGGTTGATATTTTGAAAATTCTCTAAACTGGAGTCGATTAAAATTAGTTCGTGGGTCCGGTACTCCTAAAATCGAGAAACCCATTGATGGGTCAAGTGGCTCTAGATCGGGTCATTTTCAAGATAACAAGCTGAGACTCTGCATAAATGTTTAAAATACATATTTTAACTACTATGTCAAGTTTCAATTCGATATATTAAAATTCGGCTAATTTAGAATGAGCCAACGCTTCATATAAAATATGAATAAGATGTCCCCTTTTAGTGATTTCTCTTCCCCTGCTGCAAAATACATACCTGCATTATCAATTTTTTTCAAGACAAACCATTGCTCGGACGAAATAAATACGTTTGACCTGTTTTATTGAAAAATACCTCCCCTACACGGTGGTATGTTTTATTTGTCTCTATCTTCATCATAGCTCGAAATATTAAGGATAATCGAAAAAAAAAATGATAATTGATTTTTTTTTCGACTTTGGGAAATCGATAGACTGGTAAACTTTTTTATGTTAATGTACATACTTTAAGGTACTTATAAAAAAAATCAGCCGTATTGTAAATTACTGGTAGTTTTAACCTATACCGACTGGGCTATAAGGGTAGTGGCAAGTTGCATTAAGCAATAAGTTTATACGATTTGTTAATATTTTTACTCTCCGTTTGTGATGTTTCGATAAATATATGATCCGACTAGTAGGGTCCTACGTATTATTATGAACACAAGAAGAATTTAGAGATTTTGTAAGACAAAAAAATTGCCATCAGATTTTGTTACTTGTAAAAAAACAACATTTAAAAAAAAGTGCGTGAGACTTTCTCGAGTTGGAAATGAAACGTCTTAGGTTCTAGAAACAGCTGATGTTATGCATTGCGTTCTTTGCATTTGTTTGCAAGAATTTCTTGCATCTTGATTTTACTATTTTAGGATTTTGAAATAGTTAAGTCGAATTTAACTGAAGAATATCTTTCTTAATTAAACGAAATATGTCAGTCCATTTATTCATAATTAAATAAATAAATAATTGACTGAAATTAAACAACGTGGGAATAAAACCATTGATCATTAATTGAGTAGGCCTATTATTAAAATATACGATCTTTTGTTTTGTTTTCCAAAATGTATTTCAGGAATTTGAGTAAAATTTAAATTATTGGCTCTGCCACGTTGAAAATTCCTAACGGCGTAGACTCAGGTAGATATAGTTTGTTGTCTGAAGACCTTAGTAATTTCTTTTGAAGAACGAAGAAAAAAAAAAGAATTGAACACAATAAACAACGATTCAAACATATAACACCTGGTTTCGTTCATTAGCTTCAATACTTCAACAAAAATTAAATAAATATTAAAACGTGTTCAGCTAATTACGAAAGCATCTACTGGCCCCCTGTGCTACGTATTAACATAGTACACGCGGCGCTTGCGCGTAGAATGTGTATGACGTATGCGACAGAGAAAGAATAAGTGAGTTCTCCCTCTCTTTCTTCTCAACTGCTCGTTGGACATGTAAAGTTCTTGTTAAATGGCTACACCTCAGAAACCAATACTTTTGATGCTCATATAGAAAGGAAACGAATAAATACACCGAACAATGACAACTGGCAACAACTAGCCGAACATCTACCAGATTCACTGAACATAGTATGGGAATGTGAAGACTTCAATCAATTAAACTCATTGTTTATTGGAAGAAAAGACCCTTTGTCTTGAGAAACTTCATACTGGAAGACATCTTATTTTATTGTTCAATTTCAGGATTGTCAAGAGGATATTGGAAAGGTGTGTTTTAACCTCTTTTGAGGATGTTTTTAAAGAACTTGATATGATAACATATCAAAGAAGTAAACACGTCCATTTTACTACCAATGACTTGTTACTGATTTCTAGACAGAAATATTATTATTTGGATGTCATTGCTGTAATTTTTATCTTCTGTGTGTCATGATTACTACAAGATTTTATCAACATCTGTCAAACGCTGAAGATTACCCAGAAGATGACAAAAGAGAAGCTTTTGACTGAACAACATTTTGTGTTTAAAAAATCAACAAACATAATTTTATGAACATTTTCGAAAAGTGGAATTAATAATGTTTGCAAATTATATATATTGCATTCTGCAAAAGCAAACAAAAAAAGAAGCACAAGACACTATGTCAGAGTTATTAACTTTTATTTTTATTTTACTTTCTCCACCCTATACGCAGTATATGGAGAAAGTATTGTTTTCGTAAAAATGTTCGAATTTGAATTTTCAGTTGAATTAACTGTTTTGGTACTCCCAGAACCCCAAAAAATTGTTTAGTGCAATTACCTGTGTTGGTGCTCCCTGAACCCAAAAATATTTTTAGTGGAATTTTTTGTTTTGGTGCTCCCTGAACCCAAAAAAGTGTTTTTAGAGTGGTGTCTGCCTGTATGTATACACGACCAGAGAGGACACTATTGGTCCGATTTTCATGAAATTTGGTATGTAGGTACTAAACCCAAATATCTCCAGGCGTTTTTTTCATTTTTTGGATTTTTTAATTTTTAAGGGTAATTTACCCCTAAAAACCCATGAAAAACGACAAAAATGCAAATTTCTCAAAAACGGCTCTAACGATTTTGATCAAATTTTCAGTATTTATAGTTTTTAAGATGCCAAACAAAATGACACCACCCGCTTTTATCAAAACTTCGGCGTTTTATAATTATGGGGAAATGTTTTAAAATAAACAAGTTTGTGTTGTCAATCTAGCATCGCGGTGGCGGCCGCACGGGGTAGCACCACGGTAGCGAGCACGGCCAGTAATTTCAAAGGTCGCGCGATCGAATTCCGCCTGGGACAATAATTTCTTTATACGATTGACGTAGGTAAAATATTATTTTTTTGTTTTGTTCTAAAAAGTAGTAAAAAATAAAATGATTAAAAACAATATTATTTTGACTACAGTAAGTTGGGAGAAAGTTTGTGTCAGTTAACTGATACCGTTTATTTAATCAATAGTAAACGGCGCTATTTACACAAACATTTTTAACATTATTACATTAAAAAAAGTACCTACGAAACCTTAAACCTATAATATTATAATTTAAAGTTCTTTAGTACAAAGATAAAATGTACACATATTGATCGTAAAATATGAATAAACAAGCAAGCTTTAAATAAAGAAAAACACAAAAACTCTAAACTTCTCTTCTGTAAAATTTCACTTTTTTGGCATAATATATCGCATTACCTCCGGCGTGAAGGCATGCAGATATTGTTTTTGTACGAGAGATTGTATACTCTCTTATGTGTCCTTATGAATTCATCTGTAAGAGCAAACGATTGTAACGGGGCATAAAACTTGAGCGTTTTTAATGATAAGAAACATGTAACTACGTCAATAACAAAAGTTAATGTAACTATACTCTCTCAGATAAGACTGATTTTGCCAAAGTTGAGTAAATATTACGACTAAGTAACAGATACAGCTTTTAACGAGATTGTCTCCAGACTGTCATCTTTGGAACTAGATCAAAAGCCACGAATCATGCCTTTGGCGCTGATAAGAGAACAAGATACGAGGCGCTGTCAAGCTGTACACAGCGAGAATGCGAGATTTCAAACCCATGGTTTCCATTGGTTTCATAAAAGTCATGCAACTTGATTACATTCATGTATTTATACTGATGCATTACCATAGACACTAACTTAGTAAATGTAAAATCAGTTTATCTATATAATAAAAATGAATTGCGGTTTCTTTGTCAGCGCATCACTTGAGAACGGCTGGACCAATTTGGCTATTTTTTGTTTTAAAATGTTCGTAATAGTCCGAACTAAGTTTTTATATAAAGACAAATTTGAAAAGGTTCTCAAAAAAGTTTCCAATTTGGAAAAAACTAAACAGCCTCTTTTGTATGGACTCAAGACCATAGCGCACAAAAACAGCTGTTTGTATAAAAAGCTTAGTAACACATGTTTGTTTACATTCATTACCATAGCAACTTCAATCAACATCTATATATTAATAGGCAAGCACAAAACTTGTCGTCCTTTGTTCTCAGCTTGTGTGCATCGTAGGAGAAATTCGCGCATACCGTTAGAAAGGTAGTGTCCTGTAGATGAGCAGAATCCCATTATAATTTACATCGGTCCTCAGGGATACGCCCCAGTGGCCCTCAAAGTTTCAATGTTAATCTTATGGAAGGTCAATCTTAAGGAAGAAGAAGAAAGATTTCTTTTGATTTTATCAGGGGCACAAAAAACAGCTGTTCGTATGAAAAGCTTAAAACAGCTGATTTTGATCAACAACTGATTTGGATCAAAAACTGAAAATAATTTTAGGTTAGGTAAATCAAGCAATAGCGAAGCATTGCCGGGTCCACTAGTAATAATTATTTTATAATCAGTTTATTATTATCCAAAACCAACAGCTTTTTTAGGTTAGATTGTCCAACTTAAAGCAAACAAAAACAAAAATCAACAAAAATGTTTACCTATTTTATTTTAATTCAATTCAAACATTTGGTAGGTTACATATTATATATATAACAACTGATTTGGATAAAAAAGCTGAACATAATTTTAGGTTAGGCCTACAATGAACCGAAACACGTTTATTGGCAACCATTTGGGCTAATTTAGAATCAGGTTTTTTACAATTCTTCACAACTATAAGTTTTTTTTTAGATTAGGTAAAAGCAAACAAAAGTTTTACTGTATTATCTATAAAGGTTTACAAACTATAAATCTAAATTTGTGTAGTATATTCTTAAGTGGCATAAAAACCATTTTGCAATTCGATCACTTAAGTCAATGTAATGAAATGGAATAACTACCCTTTAAATTAAATCAAGCAATAGCGAAGCATTGCTGGGTCCACTAGTTAGTTATTAATAAAATTATTCACAACCTACAAAATTGCTGGTTTATTTAGGTTAGGTTAACAATAAACCAAACCCAAATAAAAATCAACGAAAAAGCTTACTGTATTATTTAATGTTATTATCTGTTATTACTTATCTATATATTAAAAGAATTTATGAAAACTTGTGGCAGTCAGTACGGCCATTCTATCCGGCCGATTTCCTTATTTTTTTATTTAAATTGCAGGTAATCATTCACAGATATGTCATCAAGCATTACAAATCATGTATCTTTCGCCTTACAAACGTTATAATCAAATGCAAATTTCTGCTGTGTATCCTTATGGGGGTTTTTTTTGGTTCTTTGTCCACTTTGCGTTCGTATACCATTCATCCGATCGCTTTTAAATTTTACATAGTAACACAGGTTAACCCTGGGAAGGTTTTAGGCCATTTACCAAAGTCCTAGGACATTAGGGCTACGCCCCAGTAGCCCTCAAAGTTTCAATGTTAATCTCATGGAAGAAAGATTTCTATTGATTTTATCAAAAACAGCTGATTTTATCAGGGGCACAAAAACAGCTGTTCGTATAAAAAACTTAGCAACTCATCATGTTTGTTTACTTTCATTACCATAGCAACATTACTTAGAAAATTTGAAGAGTATTACCTTTTTGAGGTCACATTGACAAACTAAAAACAAACACAAACAAAAATCAACGAAAAATGCTAACTATATTTTAATTCAATTCAAACATTGGTTGTTACAAACCTATTATATATAAAACAGCTAATTTGGATCAAAAACTGAACATAATTTTAGGGTGGGCCTACAATGAACCAAAACACCAATTGGGCTAATTATTAAAATCAGGTTTTATTATAATTCTTCACAACTACCAGTTTTTTTTAGATTAGGTAAAATTTTTCAACTGCGAGCGAAGCGAAGCAGCCATTTGAGGGCGAAGGCCGAGGCGGGGTTGGGACGCGGAGCGTCCAGGGGCAGAGCCCCTAGTTATAAATAAAACAACTGATTTGGATAACAAATGTATCACAATTTTAGGTCAGGCCTATACTGAACTAAAACACTTTTGTTGAAAGCATTTACTTCTACAGCAACCAACTTGGAAATCATTTAGAATCAGTTAAATTCTTCAAAACTAAAACGTTTTTAGATTAGGCGAACATCTGGTGTTACATATTATATTGGTTTTTTTAGTTGGCAATATCAAAATTTGTTTGAAATGTTGATTATTTAAATATTAATATCGAATGGCATACCGTAATTCAAATTATTGGGGTTGGTACGAGTCCATTACTATCTCTGCCTTACATTATGTATGTCACCACTACCCCCAACACCCTACTTAGATCCAATCGCCTCTGTAGTAATCAATTGTAATTTCCGTGATACAGTACAAATACAATAATTTGCTTGCATTGGCTTCACCATAAATAGTCGCGGGGTTAGTGAGCGAAGCGGGCAGGGCCGGAGTCTCTATTGTATAAACAACAGAAAATATACATTCGATATTATTTACCACCTTAGCTTTGAAGGTATGAACAATCCATTTTGTTTTATTAAACATGCATGTAGGCCTAGGCCTGTAGTAATAAAATATGTATTAGAACGAAGCACGCAGGGTTATGCTCTAGTTTATTATTCTTACTATAATATTCCATTTACGAGATATTTGATAATACGTGTTTTCTAAATGGCTTGAAAGGGCCTACTTCCCCAAAAATGTCTAATTACATTTTAGTCCATCCTAAAACTTTTCCAAGAGGAGAATTATTTATCAAGATGTTTGCTGATAGAAAGTGTCTAGCGCCTGTACTACACTTCGCTCTATCTCTAGTGTTACGTAATTTCCAGGAGATTTATTTAAACATCAATTGACGTATCGCCAATGAACTTCAAAGTGGTTTTTACAAAATGTCTGTCTGTATGTCTGTATGTATGTCTGTATGTATGTCTGTATGTCAGTATGTATGTCTGTATGTATACAAAGCTAGAGAGAAAACTATTTGATCGATTTCAACCAAATTTGCACCAGACACGTCCAGTAGGCCTGTATAGATGCACGAAAAAGGGTTTTGAAAATTTTTGAAAAACAACTTCATTTTTGGCCAAAAAACCCCAAAAAATCAGTTATTATTTTTTTTATAACAAAACGGCTCTAACGATTTTGATAAAATTTGGCTTATTTGTAGCCTTTAATGTGCCCTACCATATGCCAAAACCCGCATATTTCTAAAAATTCTCGTTTAGCTAATAATAATAATAATAACTGATTTTTGGGGGTTTTTTTGGCCATAAAGAGGGTTGTTTTCAAAATTTTTCAAAACCTTTTTACGTGCATCTATAAAGACCTACTTAGTTAATCTCCAACTTTAATAAAAGTATACAAAGCTAGAGAGAAAACTATTTGATCGATTTCAACCAAATTTGCACCAGACATGTCAAGTAGGCCTGTATAGATGCACGAAAAAGGGTTTTGTAAATTTTTGAAAAACAACTTCATTTTTGGCCAAAAAACCCCAAAAAATCAGTTATTATTTTTTTTATAACAAAACGGCTCTAACGATTTTGATAAAATTTGGCTTATTTGTAGCCTTTAATGTGCCCTACCATATGCAAAAACCCGCATCTTTCTAAAAATTCTCGTTTAGGTAATAATAATAATAACAACTGATTTTTGGGGGTTTTTGGCCATAAAGGGGGTTGTTTTTCAAATGTTTTCAAAACCTTTTTACGTGCATCTATAAAGACCTAATTGACGTGTTTGGTGCAAATTTGTTCGAAATCGATCAAATAGTTTTCTCTCTAGATAATAATAATAATATTTATTAGTTAATCTCCAACTTTAATCAAAAAACTCTCCTGCCCCACCCTACAAGTCACAGTGAATCTGTTTAGTAATTTAAATATGTTTGTGAGAAAGTATGTGCCAGTTCCTGTATCGTTTATTTTTAATGGCTGAACGTCAATTTATTCAAAAATCCGCTATTCAAGCTTTGTTTCGTTGTTTATTGCTTATAAAAACATTTGTAATAGGTTTTTTTACAGTGAAATGTATAATTTCAGATTGGGTTTATGGCATTATTTTTAAAACCACATAATCGCAGGTGACGTTTGCATGGCAGCTCACGCAATAAGATTAAGTTTACGGAAAATAATCATTCGATTTTCATTTCGCATGTAGTAGAAGCTGCTATTTAAATTCTTTGAAAAAATAGCTTGAAACTGCACATTTTTTTCTGGCTCTCGCTTTATGGGGAATATTTTTTGGCCAATGTCACTGATAAGATGTGGTATGTAACCATTGGAAATAGTGTGGCACTATTCGAACGATACATTATTTTATGCAAATAGACGGCCTTCTGTAGAAACGACACAGAAGCGATAAGTGCAAAATTATCGTATGATTCACTCGAGCAAATAAAAGTTTTATGATGGACAATTAGAAGCAATAAAATTATCATTGAACGTTGCTCAACCTCTAACTATAGAATGAAACCTGTAGGACAGAACCTCTTTGTACAATTAATTATTACAATGTTTCTTCTACGTGCATCAAATCGGGTTTAAATTAGAAATTTTGTTTTGTTTACCTTAAAAAAACTTACTGGCATAAAATAACAGACGTTAAGCAACAAGTTGTAAAGTTTGATTTGAAAATGTTTTAGAAAACAAAATATTTACTGGATAAAATTGCTTATTATATCGATCTTAATAACTTATAAAGTAATATTATTAGTCTTTTACTTATAACTTGTAATAACATACTTCACAATACTAAACTTAAGTTCTTTTCCGAATGAGGAGGGATTGCATTAGGCACCGTCTGAGAGCACGTTTTCCCTGGTATGTGGGACTCACGGTTCATTCTGTATCTTGAACAATTACACATATTACTAAATAATAAATCCACTCACAGTATCGCAAATACCTTTTTGTTAACTAAATACATATTACTAACATAATATATCCACTCATATTTCGTAAATCAAATCTTGTATACGTAATACATATTACTACAATAATATACCACTCATATTTTCGTAAATATTATCTTGCACGCTTAATAAGCTGGAAGCCGATCTACGATCTGGTTATGATCCCATCAGCTAAACTCTAGCTTTGTTTTATATCCCCGATAAAGCAAATTATAAAATTATCTTTAAAGATTATTTTATTAAAATATTTTAATAAATATGATTAATTGATATGTTTTTATCGATTGAATATTTAAAAAAAAAAAAAAATTTTTTTGAAGTATATATCAGGTACCGTATGTAAGTGATAAACATACTCAATGTACAGTATTAAACATCATGGAAACTCCAAAGTATGTTAGGTTTTTTGTTTAAATATTGTAAATGTATTTAAACATTGTTGTTTGTTTATAGTTTAACGTACCCTAAATAAGTGTAAATACCATATATAGGATTTTTTTAGGTTAGGCCTATAACATTTCACAACTTAATTAATAAAGGGTAAGTTTTAGAAGCTGTTGTTGTTTAACGTCTGTGTTATATGATATTTATTAGTTGATATGGTAACTATTGATACACATTAGGCCTATTACACAACTTTAAAGGAAACATCTGATTATGGTACTGGCATTGAAAAAATTTATGCATCAGCTGTGCTGTGTACTTTAAATTTACAAATTATGTATCAGCTGTGCTGTTTATTTTAAATGGACAAATTTTACTTTTTAATTTGAGAAAAAGATGTAGAAAATGAGTTTTCCCATAATTTTCAATAAGTCCAACTGACTTTTTGGGTAACAAATAACTTATGTACCAAATTACAAGGGAATCCTTAGAGCCGTTTTCGAAATTAAATTCTGCAAAAACATACAATTATTGCTCATTTAAGAATATAAGATTATTAAATAATTGATTCGCTCATATTTCGTAAATATTATCTTATATGCTTGATACATATTACTAAAATAAAATATCCACTTATATTTTCCTAAATACCATCTTTTAAACTTTAGCCGAAGAAATTGTGTTAGCACCTATGAAGTAAGATGAACCTACGTGCCAAATTTCATGTTAATCGATCTGATGGTACTGGAGATATTATAACGAGTGAATCCAAATATGTTACAGACAAATATGTAAATAAATAGAAATAATAATATTGGACCGATTTACACGCGGGTAGTGTCAAATGAAAGGGAATAACCCCTATATTTGCACATTTTACCTTAGATTTTGGTATCTGGTCAGTAACCATTTAAATAAACGGTATCAGTTAACAGACACAAACTTTCTCCCAACTTACTGTAATCAAAATAATATTGTTTTTAATCATTTTATTTTTTACTACTTTTTAGAACAAAACAAAAATATAATATTCTACCTACGTCAATCGTATAAAAAAATTATTGTCCCAGGCGGGAATCGATCGAGCGACCTTTGAATTACTGGCCGTGCTCGCTACCGTGGTGCTACCCTGTGCGGCCGCTGCTGCGATGCTAGATTGACAACACAAACTTTTTTATTTTTAAACATTTCCCCATAATTATAAAACGCCGAAGTTTTGATAAAAGCGGTTGGTGTCATTTTGTTTGGCATCTTAAGC
>JAGFPH010013086.1:8741-27161 GCA_018207615.1 Philaenus spumarius
GATTAGTTATATACCTATCTGATTAACAAAACCAAACAGCTATCACAAATCAACTTTTGTGAAAGCGAGTGTACGTCCGAACATCCGTGAGTAACAAGATAGTATAGCGCATGTGCAAAGGTTACATTGTTTGAATTGTAGCTAAGAATATATTGAAAACTTTAAGGTTAAAAATTGTGTTGCTATTATGGAAATAATAAAGCACATAGATACTGTAGGCCTACATCTGATTGGCACAAAAAATAAAAATAAAACTAAGCCTATAATAACCTTTAAGCGGAATGTTCGAAAGGGATTTTAATTTATTAGCACTAAATAAGAAGAATAGATCAAACATGCAACCATACGCGTCCGATATAGGCCTACTATTTATTCCAGTTTTAGGCGCTATATTATGGGCCTAATTCTTATAATTAATAGTAGGCTCTGTACGTTTACCATGTTCTAAATCCCTGAAGGCACAGACAAAGTTATATATATAGTTTGTAGGCGTAATTATTTCTTCTACAGAACGAAATAAACAAAAAGGACATAAATTTTCAACGACTATTAACCTCAAAACATAAAATATCGCACAGCCTACATTAGTTTTAACACAGTTTTCAAATACCAAATACCTATGTTCAAATTGATTAGGCTCATGCAACCTAATATTGTGTTATTACTAAAAAGGTAATAATACAATATGATATACAATAATCCTTATAGTTTTCTGAGTTAACAATCCCCTCTGCATAGGTTAGTAGGCCTTGAAGTTGCTTGTTTTTTAATAGTATTACAGCAGTGTATTTATTTATTCTGCTGTAATTTTCAAGGGCTTACTAGTACACAAATAAATTCAATTCTACAAATTAATAGTGATGACACTTAATAGCTTTCTCTCAGATTACAAAATAAAACACAATGTATAACAACACATTGTTAATGTAAGAAACTAATTTTTGTTTGACGTTTCCATGACAACAATAAATTAATGTTATAAATAGTTGTGATTGTACTGGCAATTCGATTGAATTGATTTAAATATTGTGTGTATGCATTATTTTCGAACGTCGACAGAAGAGTAACCATCTTGAACAATAATTCCAAAGATGAAACACTTTGAACATATTTTTCAAGAAAGCTTAGCACAATTTACCAAGCAACCACTAATTTCAGATAACCCTAATTTATCAAATTTCACTATAATACGACACTTAGGCCAGGGTTCATTTGGAAATGTATATTTAGTACAAAATAAAAATGCTAGAACACACCATGCTATGAAGACATTGTCAAAAAAACTCATAGTAGACAAAAATCTCTTTGCTATCTTGTTGAACGAAAAACGAATATTAAGTTCGATTAATTTTCCGTTTGTCGTTCATTTGGAGTATTCTTTCATAGACAATAGTTTCATATATTTTATAATGCCTTTTATATCCGGTGGTAATATGGATGTTCATCTGACCAGAAAAAAACGTTTTAATGAAAATATAGCAAGATTTTTCGGCGCTCAAGTGGTCCTAGGTCTCGAGTATTTACACTCCCTCGACATTGTTCACAGGGATATCAAACCAAGGAACATCCTTGTAGAACATACAGGTTATGTGAAAATAACAGATTTTGGATTAGCCAAAGTTGTAAAATCCCGGACGTATTCGGTATGTGGGACTCCAGAATATATTTCACCGGAAGTAATCACAAGAAAAGGTTACGGTAAAGCCGTCGACTATTGGTCCCTAGGGATACTTATATACGAGATGGCATCAGGGAACGTCCCGTTTTATAAATCGGAAGACATAAAAATATATGAAGTAGCAGCGTCACTGACGTATAAAATGCCAAGGTACTTCTCTTCCGAACTGAAACATCTTATTGGTAATCTTCTACAGACAGATCTGAGTAAAAGATTTGGAAACCTGAAAGATGGCGTGCAAGACATTAAAGAACACTCGTGGTTCCATCCGATAATTTGGTCTAGTTTATTGGACAGGACTATGCACCCTCCGTTTGTTCCAGAAGAAAGTTATATAATTAAAGTCAAGAAGAGTAAAGAAAATATTGTTTTACATATTGAACGTAAAAATGTTTTCGGGAAGGAATTTGAAGACTTCGAATGTGAGATAGTGTCATAGATAACATGTTATTAAATTAAACTTCCAGAAAATGTAATACCTATTTTAACAGTTATTTTAAATGTCTTTGTTAAATATTTAATTGGAATAAGTTACTTACTGACTAAATGTTATTCTTTAATAAAAGTATTGCTTAGAAACTTAGGTGTATGCAGCAAAATATTCCCTTCAAAAAATCTATTTCTTCTGTTGTAGTTTTCAACCACCACAGCTATGGTACGTGCTGATAATGATCAACTGATATAGGTTTTGAACTTGAGATTGGCACTGTTATATATTATAACTTAAGCCTATTGGAATAATATAGTTTCCTTAAACCAATATTTATAAAAAATGTAAGTGTGATTTCTCAGTGCGTGCGGCTATAACTCCTCAACACATTGGGTGACCCATGGGGACTAAATGGTAGGGTAGCTTTCCATCTCCTATCCATGAAGAAGGTTTTGGTTAGGAGATGTGGACTTGTGGTGGTGGGCACCAATTAACGTTTTATTGGATGTCGGTTTCGAAGTGGCTGAGACTGAAAAGAATGTCCTTCATGTTGTAGAATCTTCCAGATATTTTCCAAAGTGTTCAAGGATGTTTCAGAATCGAGTTAAGATCGTGCCACCCTAGCTTGAGGCAGACAAAACAAATCCGTCTCCCGAGAGCCGCGTCTCCACAGGGCCGAGTCTACAGAGAGCCGCGTCTCCACAGCGCCGAGTCTCCAGAGAGCCGCGTCTCCACAGCGCCGAGCGGGCTACCTGGCATAATCTGACAGTTTTGGCAGCCGAATTGGAATTCACAAAAGCAACGAACCATGGTAATAGCATGTGCCAAACTGAGCATAGTATATGATCAGCACTGGAATGACGAAAATGTTCATACATTTCATTGCAGGCATGATACTAAAGTAACATAATGAACTTTATGTAATTTTATCTCGTACTTTTGAGATGCTCGCAGTTAATCTTGAATGACTATGTCTACTACGGTCGCGTATACACGTTCTATAACTTTAACGTTTGAGTACTATCATCACGTTCACTGCTAAGGACGCACATGTGAGCTTGACACTGAACACTGTGAGAAGCGGCCGACATATTGGCATTGTGTGCATTACACGCCAACCCGCATATTGGGGGTATTTGCAACACACAATGCATTGCGTGAACACCCGTATTGGGAGTATTTTCAATACAAAATACATTGCGTGCTTCGCACGCCTACCCGAAAGTTGGGAGTATTTTCAATACACAGGGCGTTGCGTGCTTCGCACGCCAATTTAAAGCCTATGTGCAACAGCGCGGGTAGACATAATCATTATTTTGCAAATCTCAGTACGTTCAAGTCTTAATTTTTTTTCTGAAATTCTGAAAGCGGTTCGGATAATCAGCGATTCGGTTGGTTGGAGTTCGGATAGTTGGAGTTTTACTGTAGCTTTGATTTCATGTCAGTATAGTACTCATTTTGTACTGATAAAAGCCACTTTTTAATTTTTTACTTTCCTTACCCTATACTAGGTAAGGTAAGTATTGCGATCGACCCAAAAATTCGATGTCGAGTTTTCATAATATCTTTACGTTTCAAGGCCCCCTGAGTCCAAAAAATGCATTTTTGGCAATTGGTCTGTCTGTGTGTCTGTGTGTGTGTGTGTGTCTGTGTGTGTGTGTGTGTGTCCGGAGTGCACAGGGCAAACGGCTGGACGGATCAAACTGAAATTTACAGGATATCTTCAAACACGTAAACAATTAAACCCATGTAAATTTGAAGCAAATCGGAGGTGGTGTCTTACCGTGGGACCAGTTTTTAGCACATTTTTGGTATTTACTCCAAAACCCCTCTAACGATTTTGATTAAACTTTGCTAACATACTCTACTCAGACCCCCTTAACACGCTATGTACGTTATATACTCTTAAAAATTCGTTGAAAAAAGTTATTACAAAAACGCAAGTTATTTTGTTTGTATCTCCGAAATGGCTGGTCCTATCGACTTGAAAACGGTCTCATTCGATTCAGCGTCCAAAAGAATGTCAAAAAAGATACCCCACTCAACTTTTTCCATTTTTTCAAAATTGACCCCAAAAACGACCTTTTTGGGGGCAAAAATGACTTTTTTTTAAACTAGCCGTGTTTGGTATCGACCTTGACATTTTTGGGGGTGAGAAATCGATTGAGACCAAAATCAGGTCCGTGGGATTACCCGTTTTGAAGTTATTACCGCTTTCTTCGAAACGGATACTCCTATTACTCGATGGTATCATCAATCTCTCGCTCGAAAAATTTGGTAATTGATACAGCATCTATTTTGGTAAGGAAAGTTGTGTGATGTGCACACCAGATGTTTTTGGTTTTGTTTTATATGTCTAACTAGCTAATAACTCTGTCTTAACTGGTTTCATTGCTTGCTGGACATATTACGTCAGTACAAATTAAGCTGTATTTAATTTATTTGACCACTAATTTACATTTATTTCAAAGTACAAAATCAACATTAATCTCAGCCTTTATAATACTCGTAGATTAGTAATGAATAAACAAATACCACACAGGTGTGTAAAAGCTTCAGTTATGCAGAATGCAATTTGCATGTTTAAGCGCGTAGTCTAATATCAACTCCACCCCACAAACAACAACCAAACATATTATTTTATCATTTCCGTGTATAAACATACCAAATTTACTATCACAGCTCAATCCACTTGTACAGGGTGACCCATAACTATCTTAGATAGGTTTAACACAGAAAGGTAAAACTCTGTAACGGACTGAATCAGGTTTATCTTTTAATTTTGTCTACATCCAAACAGTTCTTATACACAAAATCGATTTCTCCATTCCCTGAACGCTTCGTAACATCTTCATGGTGAAGCAAATGCAAACAGACTGTTTTATACTACAGGATGTTTCAAAATGTAATTTAAAAAGTTAAAATTATTTATTCAGAGAACCTATGGAGGTGATTGTAGTGTCAATTTGTAGGGAAACACTTCAAGTTTTTTTATCTTAAACTAAAGATGCTCTGTGTGGCTTCCGTTGGTGACCCTGCACACATCCCCCATCGGTAGTCAATTTCCTCCCAAACTCTCTGTAGCATAGCAGGAGTAACTTGCTCAGCGGCGTCATAAATCTCGCTCTAAGCTCAGGTAGAGAAGCTGGCAAAGGATTTACATAGACGATATCCTTGATGAATCCCCATAAGAAAAAATCCTAACCTAACCTAACCTAAAAGTTGTGTTAAGCATATGATCCAAATCAACACTAATCAACAGTTGTATTTGTAACATGTAGCAACACTTGTTTGATTAAAACCTTTAGTTTTACTTCCTCGCTATACTATAGTATGGAGAAAGTATAGTGATCGCAAAAAAAATCGATGTTTAGATTTTTGTGGAAATATCCGTTTTGGGACCCCCTGAGTACAAAAAAGTGATTTTTACAAAATGTCTTTCTATATGTCTGTATATATACAAAGGTACAGCGAAAACTATTCGATCGATTGCAACCAAATTTGCACCAGACATGTCAAGTAGGCCTGTATAGATGCACGAAAAGCGTTTTCGAATTTTTTTTAAATAAAAACAACCCCTTTTTTGGCAAAAAAAACCCCAAAAAATCTGTTATTATTTTTTATAAAAAAACGGCTCTAACGATTTTGATAAAATTTGGCTTATTTGTAGCCCTTAATGTACCCTACCATATGCAAGAAACCGTATCTTTCTCAAAACTCTCGGTTAGATAATAATAATAATAATAACTGATTTTTGGGGGTTTGGGCCATAAATGGGGTTGTTTTTCAAAAATTTTCAAAACCTTTTATAGTGCATCTTTACAGACCTAATTGACGTATTTGGTGCAAGTTTGTTCGAAATCGAGCAAATAGTTTTCTCTCTAGATAATAATAATAATATTTATTAGTTAATATCTTACTTTAATAAATCACTTCTGCTACCCCACCTACAATTATGAAGTCACATTGAATCTGATTAATAATTTAAATTATGTTTGTAAGAAAGTATGTGTCAGAAAGAAAGTTTTTTTCGTTGCAAAAATGTATTTAAAAATCTGTTATATTGTACTTTATGTGGTTCCTAATGACAGGCGCCATCTATTAACAGTCTGTTTAACTAACATGACAGCTACATTTTATGTGTGCAAGTGTAATCTATCACACAAATCAAACAAAATAAATCAAAGAAAATAAATAAATGTAATTCACTTAATTAAATCAATGTTTCAAATCAGGTAAATACTCCTATCTTGCGAAATATTCGCACGGGTCAGCTAGTTTTGATTATATTTGTATTACAAATACAAGCTAAAACATTAAGTCTGTAATATTTCACAGCTATTACACGCCACAAGGGACTATAAAATAGCTTTCAGCAATATTACACGTGAATCACAACATAAATCTAAACTTGCATTAAACACAGTGTCGTTGTATTCCACAGAGATTAGTAGTTTTAGTCAGAGATGAATGGGTCACAGAGAAATAATCTACGGAATTTAAGATACCCGTTGTGTATATACAAAAACATTATGTTTTTTTACTACGCGTTATAGTGAATCAATAGCATACCTCTACCTTGTCATTTAAGTTATTTTACTATTGGATTGTTTTAGAAATGTGGGTGAAACGAAAAAATTAAATAGCTTAGTATTGTTACTTAGTTTTACTGCCATATTACTCTCTTTAACAGTTAATTCGCCTTTTAACGCTAGTTTAAAACAAATTATTTAAGTAGTTGTATATATAGTCCATGTTCGAAAATTTAGGTGCAATAAAAATAAAAATGAGTTTATAGAGTGAAATTGAGTACACAATTAATTCAGATCTTTTTGAATCGTGTTACACTATTTTTAAGAAACTTTTGAATTAAGTACTTTGTAAGAAACTAGTTTGTTGTGAGTGCTTTTTTTTTTAATTTCATAAACGACTGATTTTAAATATAAAAGCATTTTAATTTGACGCCTAGTAAAATATTTTTAGCCTACGAAAATAGGTTAAAATTGTAGGGTACAGATTTATATACTAAAATAACAGTAAAAATCAGGATGGTGGTTCAAGAGCTCTATTGCAAAGTGCCCTGTGTTTAAAGACAAATTATTGTGCTGTAGAGAAACAAACTGCAAACAAGTTCTATCACGTAAATACATTCCAGCACCAAACTGAAAAGTTTTTCTTCCTCCTTGTCTTTCATTTGTCTCTTTACATTTATTTTCTCTTTTCTTTTCCTCTTTGTACTTAAGAAGGGTTTGCAGTACAGATAGTGCCAAGTAGCCTGAAGCGTCCCTTGAGCATGCACTGTAACGTCTTACCCTCTCCTACTCGACTGCGAGTCTTCAGTACAGTCACTATCAAAAAGTGTTGATATACAATCAACACGACTACATAGCAGACATGAATTAGGTAGGGCAGGCGGCTCTGACTGTACTCCGCCGAGAGAGGAGAAATGTGGTGGGAGCCGGCGTAGGAGACTTGCACACCCCCTCTTCGCGCTCCATCCTAATTGGCGCTATCTGTAGTAGTTGTGTATTATTTACAGACAACAGTATTAATAGTGTTCTAAGGAATTAACTGTGTGTAGGTGGAATATTAATAAGCCTGCTATGAGAAGTATAATTTTGAGGTTTCATCAATTTACAGAAACTTCGAGTGTTTAGGTCTACACAAATATCGGAAAACTTAAAATCTATACTTTAATGCACGAAGTCAGAAAACATCTACACTCTGGCATACACTTATCTATGTTGTTAAACCGTTAACCAGACAGTTTTACTCCACAAAGATAAGTTCAACAGGGACAGCAACGAATCGACAATCCTTAACTGTCCAATTTTCTGAAAGGATTTCATTCCAGATGCGGTGCAAAGCCTTTCTAAAATTTAAAATAAATGCGTCCACTTGCCATCCATCATCTGGATTGCATAAACAACAAGGCAGCCCATATTAGTAAATTATCAACAACAAAAAATTAAATGTGTGCGTTCGTGGGAAAAGTTCATCACGCCTTTTCTTCAGTTCTTTTAGCAGCCTAACGGCAACATACACAAATGATTTTAATCTTTCAATTGCCGTTTATTATTAGATTGTTTTTATACAAATATTTACTATTTCCATTCGTTTAATGTTATTATAATAAAGATGTATAATTAATTATAACATCAAAGCTAAGGAGGTAAACACAGTTAATTTGCCATTCATTGTAAATACATTCAATAAACATAAAATACATGGTTGGTTCATCCGTCTAGGCCTAACCTAAAATTATTGTGTGCATGTTTAATTTATTTTACCTGTCTTAACGGCAACATACATACAAAAATTTTAGGTTAGGCCTAGACTTAAAATTACTTTCCAGGCCTAACCTAAAATTTCAGCGCTTGACGATAATATCTAAACCACGCCGGACGAAACCGATCGTCTCTTAATTTAAATTGATGAACCAAAACACGTTTTTCTTGAGTGTATTTACATTCATTGCCATATCAACCAATTTGGTAACGCTTTTTTCGTTAGTCGTATTTTATATTTGTCATTGCCATAGCAACCAATTAATGACACTTTTTTCGTTACGCATTACATTTTCTATTTGTTCCCCTGCCGCAACCCGCGTTAAGCAACTTCGTTCCAATTATAATCATTATTAATACAAAAAATACAAACAAAATAGTCAAATCATTTAATTTTGAGTATATAAATTTTTTGTAGCAGTTATAGTTATAATTAAAGTTTATAATACTCTTGTATAATTTATATACAATATAATTTATTACAATATACTATAATAAAATTAGGTATTAACGTGTTTTTATAAGGCCTACCGAACAAACATCCTGAATAATAAAATGATCAAAGCTGATGAACCTAAAAAGGTGTTACCTAATACAACTGGTTGCAATGATAATGAACATAAAGTTTCCTGCAATCAGCTGAATTTATTTATTACTATGGGAAATGCCTGCGTGCTCCGCACGCCAACCCCGGTGGGACCTTATATACAAATAATCATGTTATGTTTTCTTTAAAAAACCTAACCTAAAAGTTAAAAATCAACTCCTATAAAAGCGAGCGCACGAACGTGAGTAACATATAATATAACAGCTGATTTCACCCATCATCTGTAAACAAAGTGTAGATTATAGTTTGGGGTTATGTTTACAACTTCAATCGATACAATTTCTTGTGAAGTTGATTTTTTGTTAATATGAGTTTTAGAACTAATAAATACTATAATATACGTTATAATATTTGCTTTGAGGTTATAAACTATATATATTATAAATAGAACCTTTTATCATCAATATATATTTGTTTATATACAAATTTAAATAACAAATAGGCCTACCTATTCGTTTTAACAGCTGATTTCACCTATCATCTGTAATACTTAAATAAAACTCAGTGTAGATTATAGTTTCGGGTTATGTTTAGGTATTCCTAGATAAGTAGGCCTTAATGTTGTTTGTAAATAGTTTGTTTTTTAAATTGTGTATCTAATTAATCAACCTGTGATTTTTCACGTGGATTTACTAGTACAAAAGTAATTTATTCAAAGTTTGAAATCAGCTGTTAATGGAAATGTTGGAGAAAACAGATGTTTGCTAATATAAGATTTTTCTCCGACTAAGGCCCGGTTCTACAATCTCCCGATAAAGTTCCAGTTAGTTATCCGCCGGATAACTTTAACCTGCCGACAAATCCACCCGATAAGTATTTTGCGTTCTTCAATGTGTTTTAATCCTCCCGACAACTGTCCGTAACTTATCTGTGACTTACCTGACAGATTTACAATTTTACATTTAGGTTGGTACACTTTGTTGATTGTGATTGGTCCAAATATGGTTAGAAATATTTCAAGTGACTGAAAGACGAACTAGTTTTGTTTAAAAGCATACTATTTTGTATTTTGAGGTGAAGTTCTTTCTGATATCTTAGATTGTAACCGATTGTAACTATTAACATTATAAAAGTTCACCTGATATTAAAATAAATATTTGAGGTTTTTTACAAAATTAAATTAACGATTATTTTTGTGATTAGTATTGTTTCTATTTTTGACAAGTAAACATTTGAGGTTAGATAAATTTTATTTTAACAGAATTTCAATTTTGAAGAGACCAATTATTTATTAAACATTAAAGTAAGTAATGTTTTTCTGTGAATGTGATTTGTGAACTGAATATTTGAGGTTAAATACTTTTTATTAAAAGTTATTAAAAGTTATTTTTCTCCAACAATTTCTACAAGGAAGCTAACAATTTCCTTCGTTAACCTAAAATAATCCAAAAATACTTTATTGTAAAAAATCCAAATTCCAAACCTTGGTCTTTTAAAGACTTTATTATTTCTGGACTGGACAATCAAATAAACTATTTTTTCATCGCCATCTTCACCAAAAATGTCAATAAAATCTTCATAAATAAGCATAGTTTCAATCATCGTGTACAGTTCTAACCTATTCTGTACATTTATCTTGCCGATAACTTCTTATCGGGTGCTTCAAGTAGCCGACAACTTTATCCGTAGGATAGCCAACTTTATCCTGCCGACAAGAGTTATCGGGAGATTGTAGAACGCATTTTTTCCACTTGTCGGGAGGTTAGCGCTATCTGGAACTTGTCGGACACTTATCGGGAGATTGTAGAACCGGGCCTAAAGCCTGCAGCTAGCCATTCACGTTCCGATTTTTAGCTCGATTCAGTGTCCGATGTCAGCTGTAGGAGCGTGAATAGGTTTGATGGACGACAGATAAGCAGCCATTGTTATAAAACTGATGCTGTCTTCCACCAAGACTACGGTCTTGCCAATTTGCCAGTGTTGCCAGCGAGTTGGATGATCGGACGAATCGGAGTCCCAGACCAGCCTACAAGGAGATCCGACTCGGACTGTTTGTGGGGTGATCGTCCGATTGTCGTCAGTTTAAACTTTGATCTTGCTGATGTTTGCAGTGCTCTTCCAATACCTCCTATGTTTATTTAGGAGGTATTGGCTCTTCCCTTTTCCTATATACTACAACGAATAACTGTTTTTGAAATTGTTCGTTTTAGAATAAGTTATTTCCACCTACTGGAAGTCTTATAGGCAATCTCACTTTGTTCGGCCTAGGTGAAATAACTATGTGTCGAATATTCAGTTCACTGACTATTCTGACAAAAAACTTTACTTTATACTTCCAGTAATTTATTTTTAATTTTAGCTCAGTAAGAACACAAGTTAATAATTTTACTTTTTGTAAACCTCTGAAGAGTGAGTACACTGGAACCAACCTTGTAAATTGCTTATTTGTGCTTGCAATTATTTTATGAAATTTCACTTTATCAATTCTTAATCTAAAATTCATAAACTATTGGGATATTTGAATACTAGGTGTTTTTGTAAATAATAACCTTTTATAAAACAAAATAAAATTTTAATAATTTCTTTTTTCTAATTTTAAACATAAAACAAAATTCTTGTATTTAATATTTTCCAAATAAAACCAAATAATAACTTTCTTCTCAAATCAAATAATAACTTTTTAAAACTATAAGGCAGAACTAATCTCTTAATTTATTATAATTTATTTTAATATTTCATTACTCAATTGCATTTAATTTATACTTTAACGAAAATTTGAATTTACGATTTCATGAATTTACTTCTTTAATTAATTACAAATATTTCTTAATCTAACATCCTAAGTAACCCAGTATTTAAAATAAATTTATTTGAATTTACTTCAGGCAATTTAATAGGGACTAACGTAGTTTACGCTTCTACCGACCTTTTCACACTTGTCCAGGCGTCGCGACGTTGTGGTGAAATCCGCGAACGCTGTCTAGTGATGACAAGCTACAGATGTTCTGCGTGCTGATAGAGTTGTCTTGTGGGTGAAGGTGGAGTCCTGTAGGGTTGTCTGGATGTATGATGGATGTCTTCTTAAAGATGGATGTGGTGATGCCGTGCCTGCTATCCCGGTTCGTCTATTCCCTCGTAGCTACAGTTGCATGTCCTGGTGGCTGCCTGGTGGTGTCCTGGAGTCCTGTCTGGAAGCTATACGAATCACTCCATGTATCAGCTGTCCTGTAGGCTATGTTTTCTTCCAGAAAATCCCAAGTTAGGCCAACTTGTATAGACTAAGTTGCCACTGAAGTTCTTGTAGAGTTAATGCGGTGTCTATTGCTGCATCCCAGATGATAACCGCAATGCCGTATCTCCTTACTTGTTATAAAAATTTAATGTTTAACGAAGAAAATACTCAGCTTCTAGCACGCTAAAGTATTTTATAAAAAACAAGTATCTGCTCTCGATGCGTCAACTTACATCGTAAGAATATTAAGCATCCCGAGTTTCCCCGAGCAATCGTTTATATAATGTTTTTTGGCACTATTTCATTGCCAACCTAAGCTTTCTACCACTGTATTTCGAAAATGCTTTAAAATCCATTTTTTCGCCAATTTCAAACTACTAGTCTACGTAACTTTTCATCCTGAATTTTATTATAATTTTTTCATAATTTTGTAACATGATTTAGCCTTTGTTTTAATTAAGTTTCTATTGTTTCTTTGAGTACGCCCCTTTTCGTAAACTGGTCACCCTGTTCTCCTTCCATCAGTCTCGTCTTTGGACCTCCCCTCTACTGTCTTGCGTTCTTATCTGGCTTCCCTCAGTTATGTGCTATGGAAATCCTTTTTCCATGTAACTCTTCCAGGGTTTATCCGATTTTCCTGAAACTGACATCATTTTCCTCAGCTCGTTGTTATCTTTCCACACGAACTCGAGTGACGTTCGTACGACTCCTGGTTCGCGTACACGACCCGCGCGCGTTTTTCCGCGGCGATTTTTCCCGGAAAAGTCTTAATTTTACACTTCTTTCGGTTTTTCTTTTTCCACTTTCCTTGTCCGTTGGTTTTCCTTTACTAGCCGGATTTTCATCTCATTTCTGCTTCTGGTTGTCTTGCTGTGAGGTTAGGGATTTCAACGATTTTTCACAATTTAGGGTTTTACTTTACTCCCGAAACATATTATTTCAAATACTGGATTATTTTTACATAACTACTTCGTTTGCATACTATTTACTATTTTGAATTGTTAAAAGTTTGAGTTTAAATTTTCCATTAGCTGTAAAGGTGCAAATTCTATCACCTTTTTCCTTTTATAAATTTTCTAGTTTTTCTTTTACATTATAAATTACATTTATCAATACTAAAACTTGTTTTAGTTAGAATTTAAAAAACTTTATTTTTAACTTACTCTTTTATCCTTTAAACTTTATAAATTACCATTAACTTTTTTATATGACAAAATTTCGATAAAACTTATTTCACCTTTATTTTAGGCCTTTTTAAGAAAAGCCTAAAAAACCTTTTCTTTTTTAAATTAGAGGAATTTTGAAAATTTTCTCATTCTTTGAAAGCTCGTATCTTACGTAACTTTATGATTTTTTAATATCTAATCTTGCAGTAAATACACCCGCGGTTAGCGTAATGCATTTCCCGAAGATTTTTATTTTTTTATTCAAATCTTGGATTTTGGCTTCCCGTAGGAATCTTTTAAGTAATTTTTATAAGTTCCCAATCCTTTTCAGACAGGCAGGGTCCAAAAGTTTAATTCTACCCGATAACAGACCGCCCGCGTATACATGCTGATCTCGTGACCTACATTTGGCTTTAACTCCCGGCAAGTCCATATTATTCAAACTTACAAAATTAATTGCAAATTTAAACTCAAGACCTACAACGAGTTTTGTCCGTTGTAAGCTACCCCTCTTAAGATATCTGGTTTGATCGGCTCCGCCAAAAACCCAAGATATTGAAACCTTTTAAATATAATAACATTCCTTTTTCATTTTCCTTATATCTTATTACATTCTTATATCTAGTTCTGCCTTCCTAATCTAACAATTTACATATCACACATTCATAATATTTTTATACATTTTATACTATACTTTTCATTGTTCTTCTTATTCTCCATACTCTGAAATTACATTTACATAATATACCATGGTATACATTTCCTTTTGAAATGCTCACTAGATGAGTTCATTTCCACTGAAAACACATGTTTATATTGTACACTACTTATATAAATACAGGGACACATTTTAATTTGCCTGATAACAAACTAACAATATTCTACTGGGTTACGTTTTTATACTACTGTTATTTCCCCGCATTCATACTTCCCGAATTTTTATAATCCGCGTTTTCTACGTTTTACCTTATTTTACCCTTTATGTTTTGACAAAATTTTTTTTTTTTTTATTTGCCTAAGTGGCTTCAACTATAATAATTGAGAGTTTTTTTTTTTTTTTTTTTTTCTTTTTAAGTGTACTAAATAGTTTTCCTTTGCTTTTCCCTAGTATCCTCCTTTATATTTTCCATTACAGTTTTCTTTCCTTATTTGATTCCTAGGTTTTAGCTTACTTTCTTCCTTCCAGAATCTTAACTACTTAGACTCTCCTAACTAATTTTACGCATAATTACCTTTTTTCCAAGTAATATGCAACCCCTATATACCCCTTACTCGTATATTAGGACATTCCAGGCTCCTGAATTGTTTGTAGGTTTCATTCAAACGTTTTATTCCTGGATCTGTATGCACAATTTACTTTAAAACAACAAGCAATGCCTTTGCGTGTAACCGAAAAGTGCTTAGGCCTTACCCTGTATCTATCAATGAGTCGAGTTATTTATTTAGGCCTACTTCATTCATTGCAGCGTACTGTTCTCTCTCCCCACTGCCTGACCTTGATCTTGTTTCCGCTCAGCTGTTTTCCAACATCCCCTCCTGGCTAATTTGTTCTCTGCCCTTTACCATCTCATCGCACCGCTTGTGTTTACATTCAATCAAAATATTTACATTTGGGATTCCCCAGTCTGGCTAATCACTTTATGCATTAGGCCTACCTTTTCTTCAATACAATAATATTTACAGTGTTAATTTATTTTTGGATGACCATTTTACTTATTGAATATATGGTTTGAGATCTCGAACATCGTATTTTCCCTTTATTCTTCCTGTAACCCGGTCTTCTACAATATAGGTTTTATTTCCTACTCTTTCATTTATTCGGAAGGGTCCTGTGTATAAAAGAAACAGTTTTCTGGTCTCGCCTTTAAATTTACTCGCCATAATGCTAGTGTTCTGTGTTACTAACACTAAATCCCCTACATTGAAGTTTGTAAATCTGCGACCATGGTTTTGTTTAGCAGCTCGTTGGTTTCCGGCCCTTATGATCCTGGCCTGGCACTTCTGGTGTTTTTCGCGCACCGTTTCTTCTTCTGGATTTGGTTGTTCCCTCGGGAAGACTTCATCCCACACGTACCTCGCCTCCTGGCCAAACTGTATTTCCTGAGGGGTGTATCCTGTGGTGTCGTGCGGCGTTGTGTTTAGAACATCCTGTATATATTCTAGGTATTGTTTCCAATTTGCCTGTCGGTTGTAGCAATATGTTCTAAGCATTCGCACAATTTCTCGGTTCACCCTCTCCGCCAGATTTACTTGTGGATGTCTTATAGGGATAAGCACATGCCGAACTCTTTCTTCCTGGATCCACTCCTTCCAATTCCCTGAAGTAAACGCCTTGCCATAATCTGTTAGGATACTTTCGGGTTTGCCAACTTCTGCAAAGTACTGCCTCATTTTATCTATACTATTTTCAGTCGTAGGATTTCTTACTGTGTAAAGTTTCACATATTTAGAGAAAATATCCACTACCACTAATATATGTTGTACATTTCCTAAACCTCTTGGTAGTGGTCCTAAGAAATCAATCGCCACTACTCGGCCTATATTATTTGTTATGATTGGCCTACTTTGACCTATTAAATATTGATTCGGATATTTCGCTCTTTGACAAATATCGCACTTTCTAATCTCTTCCATAATTCGATTGTTCATATATTTAAAATGCCACCTATTTTTAATCATATTATATATCTTATTTCTTCCTGCGTGACCGTACGTTTCGTGCACTTGTTTTATGAATTCTTTTACTGTGTTCTCTGGTACTACAATTTTCAATATTCCATTTACAAATTTACATAATACATTATTTTCAATTCTATAATCTACTTTATTTACAATATCCTGTATTATTTCTAAGCATCCAGGGTTTGCCATCTGTCTGTTTCTCCAATCCTGCAATAATTGTGTAAAACCTGGATTCATCCTTATTTGTTGGATTCGCACTCTCCGTTGGTCTTCATGTCTTACGCTATTTTTGTTATTTATGGGAATTGGGTAATTACGATTCACCAAGGTGTCTTTTGCATTAACCTTTAACTCATGAACGTAATTTTTACAAAGTCCCGGCAATTCAGAAAAAACTGTATTATATTTTCCTATTAATTTCTGCAGTAGGCCTTCTTGCTGTTCCGTTAGTATAGTACCATGACTATACTCCTTTGTCAAAGTTATCTTGTTGCATTTCTTCATTGGAATCGCTACTTGCCCTTTTGCTCGGGTTACCGTCTCCCCTCCTTGTCTAAGATCACACAGCTGATTTTCCATTAGGCCTACTTTCTCTTTGAACCTAATGTGTTTCCTACTTAATTTAGTCTTATTTACATCAGAAGTAGCAGTGTTTTTAAATCTAACTTTTGATATTTTTCCACGCATATTTAACGGTAGATTTTGGTTACGTGTTTCTGCTCCTCCTACAGATAGTAATTGTTTATAAGCTGGTTTATTGTTTTTATATTTTTTATTATTTTTATTATTCATCGAGTGGTCGGAAAAATTGCAGTGTAGTGTAGTGCTTGACTTCGCCTTATTTGGATTACAACGTTTACTAGAATATACACAGTTGTGGATACATTTATTGCGCCGCGACGCTTTGTTGGTAATTGGAATCTTTTCACCATTATACCTAACATTAATTGGAACATTAACCCTTTTTAATGCCCTATCACGCGGAATCTCGTCCTTGGCTTCTTTTGATAGCATCTTCGGTACGATATTTTGTTTGGCTTTCTGCCCCTTCCTTCGTTGAACTGACACCTCCCTCGATATCATCTTATCCAACCTCTCTTCGTTTTGTATCCTAACCTTATTGTTTTTCCTAGCTGTTGTCTCCGGCTTCCTGTCTTGACTGCTGCCGCACTTCCCTCCCATTACATCATTAATGCCTGTCTCACCTACTTCCGGTCCATTAACGATTTCAGCTTTGTTTACTAACTCGTTCATACTATTTTGATTAATATTTACTTTATTTGTTTTGAGTGTAGTATTCGTTGCCTCGATTTGGTCGGATTTAATTACCTCCGATTTAATTAAATTGCTCTTTTTATTGGTTTTATAGTATCGGGAATTAATATTAAAACATTTTCCTTTTAACCGTGTTATTGCAACTTTTTTATCAATAAACGGGATTTTAACATTTTCCTGACCTATTTTGAACATTGCAAATTTTTCTTGCATGTTTATTTTTGCCTGTAAACTATATAAAAGGTCACATCCCATAATTATTCTAGATTTTAGACCTTTTACTACCAAAAATTGTAAATCTACGCTTTTGTCAACCAGTTTAACTTCGATTAGGACTTGCTTGCTGATTTTTTGCACCTTTCCTTTTAATGCACCAATTATCTCCAAACACGCTACCGGTAATTCTAAGATTTTGACATCTTCCGCCTTCAATTGCTCTAGGTAATCTTGCTGGATAACGCTTACTTCGGCTCCGGTGTCAATTTCCATGTAGCTAGCATTCGTTCCAAGTTCTACGGGAATCGCGGGTATTTCTTCTAACGGTTTTTCTTCTATAACTGGTTCGTCTCTATTATCTAACAAGTCTTCCCTAATATCTACATTTAAACTACCTAACTGTTTAGGCTGACGTTCGCGCTCCTTTTCGACGATTTTTTCGCCTACTTCAGGTTCGATTCTACTACAAGGAGTAACTTTTTTATTTCCTAAATTTTCGGTGTTTACACGCGTATTTAATTTTTTAGTGTTATTCTTTTGTTTTTTTGTTTTTTCATCGGCCCTGTCATTCCGAAAAAATCCATCCTTTGCCAGAACCTCATTTCTTAGTTTTTCGGCTTCTGGTTAGGATTTGAGTTGGAAGGACGTGGTTTATTGGAGTTTGGGTGATTAGAGTTACTTGGGTTTTGAGCATAGGATCTGTGGATTGGTGGGTTATTCCGAGGTGTGAAATTATGCCTGTTTTCCGTTTCCTGAGCGTCCTGGGGTCTACTTCGCCGATTTTCCTCAATCATGTCTACATTATTTAAGAACTCGATCGCGTCTTGAATGGTTTCGCTAGGTTTACCTATGCTGGCTAATCTTATTTGCTCGCTGAAATGTTGCATCACCGTGAATACAAGGAAAC
>JAGFPH010013087.1:15413-27696 GCA_018207615.1 Philaenus spumarius
ATAAATTAATGTTAAAATAAGTATTTCCACTGAACCGCTGATGCATTATTGTTATTGATCTGTACCTTTGTTGTTAATATAGTAAAGTAGAGTTTGAACCCGGGTGTTAAGGGAACAAGAAATCTTACCCCTATCAAAAGCATAACCATTAACATTATATTACGTGTTATTATTATATAAAAACAAACATTTTCTTTTGAGAGTATATAAATTTACAGCATCATTATCTTCTACAGCAATATTCATATTACTTATTCGTTTTTTGTTCATATCATAATTTCCATCTTTTGTTAATTTAAAATCTACACCTGAAAGCCCTTTAATTAATTTGTAAACGCTTTGCGTGTGAATGACGTCCACATTTGTCAACGCTCATTTTAAACCATACAAAGGTGTAAGCAGTGAAAAATCGAAAGTCATCAAATACGATTAGTTGTGGCCATTTATGGTTTCCATTTATAATAGGAAAGTTATGAAATCATATTAGCTTAAAGGGAAGAAGTTCACAATTATTTTGCGATATTTTCCCGCCTATAGATTTATCTTCTCATAAATATGAAATTGGTTTAATTGATCTCATGACATATAATACAATACCAAATATTGAAAAAGATGTTAATGATAAATCTCATTATTCAATGTTTTATTCAATTACCTGAAGGACTTACGAAATAGAAAATATGTTTTTTCTTAAAAGAGTAAAACATCGAAAATTGTGTTGGATATAAAAGGAAATAATAATACTTTAAAACCCAAACTGTGTTGTCCAAAATCCACAAGGTTGGTTAAACCTGATAGCATTGGTCCATTATTGGAATTTGACAGAGTTGGAACCTCAATGGAAATATTAATTCATAAAATACTATCAACGAACCAAGTATATATAATACGTGTTACTTAACATTGTAGGCTACGTGGTTCATATAAAAATTGTGTTCAAGATCAAATTCTTCATGAATTTTCATTCTGAATTTAAATTCAGGCCCTTAGTCGAGCCTGGTTATAAAATTATTGAAAAACCAAACACAGTAATATACTTTCCTTTAAATATAACTGGACTTCTTCATAACATATCAGTACACGACTCGAGGATCAGGAGGGACAATCTGATAAACTTCACAGAAGAATCTGTTTCACTGAGATTTCATTTAAGACGCGAATCTACATAAGAAGTGTAAGGCTTTGCAAATCTGGGCGACTCTATCATATAAGGTTACTGTAAGTTTATGTACGGTTTTGTAAAGTTACTTTGAAAGCTTTGAATATTAATATTTTAAATTTTTGGGGGCTCCACCAGATCCTTATTACGGATCAAATTTTAGCTTGGCATGTGACGTACTCCTAAGAACTAGGTAGAAATAAGTACAGAGACCTTTTCACAAAATTATTAAATATATTCTGAAATTTCTGAAAATAATTCCTACAGTGATTATTTTTCACAAAATAGTTAAATACATGTAAATGTGATACAATTAATTTTTACTCAATTTATATTTTTGAAAGTAATCAAGTGAAAGTTTACATTCGTCTAAGGAGGGCGGTGCTAGTAATTTAATTTCCCGCTCTCCTAAATTTTAAATCTATGTGTCTTAATTTTAATGATTGAATCTTAAATTTCTTCTAATTACTAGTACATAATAAAATCTGATATTACAAAATGTATTATATTATTTATAGATTTATTTCAAAGATATTAAGTTGCTTTGGTGACTGATTTCGATTACTTATGAGGTGTTTTAAACCCTCTTTTCAGTTAATCCTAATAAACCAGTCCCAATACAATTATTTATTAATGAATGATTATTTATTTATTTTGATTTATTTTAATGTTACTTCTGATATAATACTCTGGATATGATTTCGTTTGTTATTTAATTTTAACCTTCGAGATCTGTCTTTACAATGAAATAAAATATTAATGCTACTTACATAATTTTTGTTCCAACTCTCACACACTTTGCACTTTTATTTGATTTTTATAAACTCCCTTATTGACTTTTATTAATTTTATGTTACACTTCACTACTGCACTTTATTCCTTGGTTTTGATGGTTCCTGGATCCATTTGATGTATCTAACTTAATTGAAAACTTTATTTAATGATTTTATATTTTAGTTTGAAAATGTATCTCTTGTTACTGATTATGAAGTTACTTTATTAAATGATTAATGTAAAAATAAAACTGATGCATCTCGAAAGGTTTGGTCTAGGTGTTGATTGATTGAATTTTAGTTGATGACAGACCTCGTGTTCTCTTCAAAATTTCCCCACCACACAGTTTCACGCATTCTAATTTGTTTTTGATTGGACTGTTTGAATTTTATATTGTTTTGATTGGCTTTCCAGTTTTACAGATTTGGCAGTATTTATCGCGTGTCTGCACTCGTTGATTCACACAGAATAACGCAAAGCAGTGTATTTATGTCTTAAGTAATTTAAGCTGGTACATCCGTTGTAACTTCCTGTTGAAATAATCTTACTCACAAAGCTAGTCTGGCCTGTTTCTATAAATTCATTTTTTTTATTTATTTCAATTTTATTTTATAATATATTATTATAATTATTTTGTTATCGCAGATGTTAAAGACATTGGGTATTGGTGTTTCAAGTATTGGTGTTTACTTACCAATACTTACAGAAGTATGGTATTAGTTTTTAATACTAAAAACAATAATTATAATTAAGTTTTAGTACAATTTTCTGCCAATCCTAACGTAACACTTTCACTTAAGTTTGTCGACACGTTTCGGAGTTCCTCCATTATCGAGACCTATTTCAGTACTCACGACCTTGGTCTTGGCGAGAGAGAGAGAGCTCTCGAGATATTATTGACTGCTTCCGTTGAAGACGATTGCAGTAGTATGAAGTAGCAATGACTTTATTGTGGTTTTGACTGTGTTAAGAGTGTTTATTTAGGGACGAGCTTGGGTTTTTTATGAATTTAAGAAATGACTTAATAATTTAGTCATTTCATGGTAAGTCGTGCACAAGGCGCAGTGGTTTGTTCCTGCGTTCTTGCGGTGGAGCGGGATCTGTCACGATTTCGGACAGGTGCGTGTGTTTCCAGCATTCTGCTCGATCGGCTAACTTTTGTGTTAGCTTTATGATGAAATCATGGATAGTCTCAGATTTCAGACCCTGGATAATGGTTGTATTTCAAACGAACCCAGGTGAGTTGGTTAACATTCGAAATGTTTTGTTTTGGAAGGAATCCAGCTTCTTCCTTGCGTTGGTGCTAAGTAGAGAATACCAAGCTGGGGCGGCATAGGTGACAATGGGGCGAAGATACATTTTGTACATTGCCAGTCTGATGGAGAGGGGGAGAGAGCTTTTGTGGCTAATCACGGGATAAAGTTTGGAGCGAGCTCCAATTGCTTTTCCAATGACTAGTCCCACATGATGCGTTAGAGTTAGCCTTCGGTCTAGGGTGACGCCTAGATATTTAACTTTATTTTTCCATGCTATGAGAGATCTGTTAAGGCGAAGAGTGGTTTTGGGCGTTGTAATCGCATTGGTGAATCGTATGGCTTCTGTTTTGTCTGTGTTAACAGCAATTCTCCACTTTCGAAGCCAGGATTCGAGTAGATCCAGCTGACGTTGGATGATTTTTGTGCAGAAGTGCACATTGGCGGTTGTGTAATAGAACATGGAGTCGTCAGCGAAAAGACGTAGGGTCACTGGGTGATGAACAGAGATGTCGTTAGTGTACAGAAGATACAGTAACGGGCCAAGGACTGAGCCTTGGGGAACTCCGGCTTCGATAGGCCTTGGAGTTGATAATGTACCTTCGACGGAAACCTGGAACCATCTGTTGTCGAGGTACGATTTAATTAGGTGGACATAGGATGGAGGGATCGGACTATGGGCTAGCTTGTACAAGAGCCCATCGTGCCAAACCTTGTCGAAGGCTTTGCTGATATCCAGGAATACAGCTATGGTGTGACGGTTTTTGTTAAAACCATCAGCGAGAGCGTTGATAACTCTAACGAGTTGTAGGGTTGTGGAGTGCTCGCTGCGAAAACCAAACTGCTCGGGCCTGATGACCTCTTTGAGGTGTTCGACGAGTTGGGCATTGACTAGTCTTTCGAAGACTTTCGAGAGACCGGGCAAAAGTGAGATAGGTCGGAAGTTTTGCGGGAATAGGGGCGATTTATTCAGTACTCACGAGACCTATTTGAGTACTGAAATAGGTCTCGATAATGGAGGAACTCCGAAACGCGTCAACAAACTTAAGTGAAAGTGTTACGTTAGGATTGGCAGAAAATTGTACTAAAACTTATTTCATGGATCCTAGCAGATATAATTTGTACAATAACTTCAATAATTATAATTTATTACCAACAACATTTTTGTAAAGTTAACAAGGAGCAACAAGGAGTTTTTAAAATCTTTAAGTTGTATTGTTAATCAAAATATGTTACAAATTTATGAAACAATTATTTTCGATGAAACTATTGTAGATTTGGAATATCATACTCATCTTACGTATGCAAAAACAACTTACGGGATAAAAGATGAAATAAGTATACCTGTTCACCAACAGAATGTATACACACTGCCTTGAAAAATTTACACATACATAGAGGGAATATTTAAAGGCATAAAATCTGATGGTAATGAGGATGACGGCATTAAACTTATCAGCAATGCGACGGATTTTCTTTTCGATGAAATACTTTATGCAATTAATGGTACAGAAATAGATCGCATAAAAAATGTAGGAATAACATTGACAATTAAAAATTTACGAACAAGTTGTGAAGATATATTATTAGATATATTTCAGTTGAAAAATAAAATAACCTTTTTATGATGTTATTACTTAGATTATAAAAATTATGAATGTTAAACAGGAGTTAATACTGTTAAGAAGTTCGTCGAATGTAAATGCAGTTGTAAAAACGCAAACAGATAATAAGGTAGATCTAGTTATAATTAATATATTTTGGAAAATACCTTAAATTAGAGTTTCAGATGATTATAACTTATCACTGTTACGATTAACAGATAAATATCTATACCCTTTCGTCGTATGCAACTTTAAGAATATCCAGCGTTACCACAAACTAAAAGAATATCTCAATGTCGTGCGCAATATAATATAATATTAAAGACGTGGAAATACAATCATTGGCAGTTTAATTTACTTGTTTACTGAAATGCACAATTAAAGTAATAATACTATATAATAATTGGGAAGGGCTAAACTTAGCATGTTTGAAGCCGATGATGATACAAACATGATAAACATATAATTTTTTTTAAAAGTAAGTTATAATTTAAAATTATTATTGTATTAAAACTCTTTTGTTTAATCTTCGAAAGTGAACTCTGCGGCCAGAGCAATGAATGTGACTGAAATTCTTTTACGTTTATGACAGCTCCTTATCCACAATATATTTACAAATCATTCCTCTAAATGTCTGAAAGACTTATGCATAAGTCTGATACCAACGGATCTGCTAAACAAAGGCAAATCAGAAAGTCTCTGTGATATTTCAGGCAATATTGTTTTTTCTGCAGACTTTCACGAAAACGTTTTAGGAGATAAACACAGTATAGAGAAAATTGAAGTGGTTTTAAATAATATTAAGGTTTATTGAGTGAGTAGAGTCGTAAACTGATTTCTTAAAGTGACATTCAAAATATTTTAAGACATTAAATTTGAAATTTTGTGAACTAAGCGTTAAGGGTTACAATAACTTGCAACTCAATAATTATATTTTCTGTGTTACTTTATGTTACTAGAAAATGTAATTACATGTGTTTGTTTAGTGTTTATAAATAAAGTTAAATTTCAATGCTTACTTTTTATTTCATTTTTCAGTGAACATTAATTTCTTCGAGCTACGAAACAACAACAGGTTTAAAAACTTTTTCTCTATTGCAAAAATTGGCGAGAGAGCAGAACATGCAACACTACAAAACCCTGAAATTCAGAAAATGATACTCTCAGCGAACCTGAGCTTCGATTTAGTTTTGGTGGAATCAATGTTTGCCCAAGAAGCTTTAGTAGTGTTCGGCCACAAGTTTAATGCTCCTGTCGTGGAACTGGGCTCCATGTGTTCGAGCGTTTGGTTAAACTGGTTGATCGGAAATCCGAACTGGTTCTCTTATATTGTTGATTTTCGAACGACTTCTTCGGATAAAATGGATTTTTCCGAGAGGTTTTCAAACACTATCGGTGGTATTGGAGCTCTGATTCTGCATAGGTACTGGTTGCTGCCTGAGCAGGAGAAGATTGTGGATCAATACTTCAAGTATTCTGGATGGGAGTCAAGACCTTCTCTAATGCAGCTTTTGACTAATATTTCCTTGGTTATATTAAACACACATGTGGCACTGCACTATCCTCATCCAAATAATCCAAACGTTATTGAAGTGGCAGGCCTCCATATGAAGCAACCGAAGGATTTGCCCAAAGTAAGTAGCATACTATTCAGAAAGTAAATGTAAACTAACGTTAGGTACTTTTAGGGAGAGGCTTATGTGGTTTATACTGTTATATTATTATTGGTGTCATGACAACTATACTACAATCCCGACTAAATCGTACGCTACTTTTAGTTGGTTAATTGTCCAATGTATTTAGAGTGGAATGTATTAATGTGACGGGAAGGTAGTATCAAACCAAATTAATATTCCTCTCTTCTTAATTCGATATTTTTATTCCGTTATATCTTACAAACTATGAAAAATTTAATTAAAATAAGTAAAGAAAATCTGAAACTAAATCATGACATTTTGTCTGATGCAATTAACATTAATTCTTGTTGTTAGGTTTCTATACCAAGAGTAACCCAACTATAGCGATTTTGTTGTCTGTCTGTGTGTTACCGTAGATTGTTTTTATTATTTAAAAAAATATCGACATGAATATACCATACTAATCGAATTGTCTTGCCTAGTCTGAAAGCTAAGGTAAGATTAGTGTTTGAAAAACTGAAAAATCATTATAACTCTCTCAATATGTAAAATATTGCAAGTAGAACCGGGGATACCATGTTACGATCTGCTAAGATTGGTTGAGGGGTGGGGTTTTTGGTATGAAATGCCTCTGGTTGATTGCAGTTCTCAAGTAAAACCAGTTCTGTTACGGCATTCGTTTAATAAATATATTTCATAAAAGTAGTGCCAAAAACTTTTGTTTGAAAGGTTTTATGATAACAAAAACCATTACGTTAAGTGGTAGAGGAAATAGGTGTTGTTTGAAAAAATAAATTATAATTACTTTAAAAAACACAATATCAAATCCTTTTACAGTTATTGTAAACCTTCTTTATTTATTTTAGTTTTGAAAGACATTTGTAGGTGGGGTGGTAGATAAATTACTATACTCTTAATGGACTCTTTATTTATTTTAAACTTATTTCTGAAAATGTTGTTTACACTATTAACCCTTACTGTAAGAGATGATTAAAATGAGGTTGCAAAACAAAAAAATCGTTACTGTCTTATCGGACACAATATCGACCCCGTTCAAAATTTTTGTAAATCTTCTAAATACTACAAAAATCTTTGTCTGACCTTTTCAGAAATAATTGCATCCCTTAGAGCAATGAGTGGAAGAAATAGGTGATAAATGTTAAAATAATTCCAATGTATATCTACCTGAGTCCAAGTTATACTCAACCTGATGGATAAATAGTTTCAGATGAATAAATTAACAAACCTTTTAACTACAAAATTTATTTATGGAAAAATTTATTTATTTATCGATAACTTATATATATAACTCACCTATTTGCAGTTGAGCATAAACATATTTATCGTTATTTGGAAAATTAATTTAGAGAATTTCAATTTAGGTTTACAAATTTTAATGGGGTCAAAAAATTTGACTACAGTATTTGAGTATTTGTATAATAATTGGACTAATAGTGCAGCCCATTCGCTAATTTATCTCAAGACGTATGAAGTAAAATACAGATTCAAAAATTAATAATAAGTAGATCCAAATTTTCATACAATCCAAATGTATCTGCTAAATTCACAATAAAACTACAAAACTACAAAATTTAAATTAATTCATCACCAATGAATGTTCATATGTGATAGAGATGGGTCTACAGTTTAAACAGTTAAATGACAAATCTTCTATATACAAAATAACAATATCCGTGGTTAGTGGCAAGAGTAAGTTTAGGCTAAAAGCCCTGACAAAATCACTAATTAGTTGTTAACCACAGTTTCAATTGCTAACAACCAATCTTCTACATCCTGCGGATCCCAGACCGCAAACCTTTTGGGCAAATCCCTTTCTCCATTCCTTATAGTAAAGACGAAACAAAGTTCTTTTATCTAACAATTTAACTACAATAAAAACATTATTACATCCGCATAATGTAATGTGTTTGGATATTTTGTGAATTTTTTTGAAAAGATTGTAATGATTGATTATATTGTGCATGAATAAACTGTATGACTAACTGTTACTAGTAGGCTAAACAATAATTTAGAACTTCATTTGGTTAAATAGTTGAAATTCTGCTTATTAATTTATCATTTGCATAAAAGATATAGCTGGCCATTTTACGTTATAAAAAGAGTAACAAATAATTGAAAAAATAATTGTATGAACAAATTTAATAAAAATAAATTTGAACTTTGATCTATTAGAAATGTGTTATAGAATTGTAATCTGATTTAAATATTCACATGACCTCATGATACCGAAACTTTGGTAAACACAGTTCAAATATCCATTCAATGTAAATACATTCAATAAACATAAAATGTTGGTTCATCAGTCTAGGCATAACCTAAAATTATTGTGTGTATGTTTAATTTATTTTACCTGTTTTAACATACATAAAATAATACAATTTTAGGTTAGGCCTAGACTTAAAATTACTTTCTAGGCCTAACCTAAAATTATTGTATGTAAGTTGCTGTTAAGGCAGGTCAAATAAATTAAATATACACACCATATTTTAGGATAGGCCTAGATTGATAAACCAACATTTTATGTTTATTGAATGTATTTCAGTGTTTGACGATAATATCTGAACTACGCCGGCCCCACCCGATCGTCTCTTAATTTAAATTGATGAACCAAAACACATGTTTCTTGAATGTATTTATTCATTGCCATGCCAACCAATTTGATAACGCTTTTTCGTTACTCGTATTTTATATTTGTCATTGCCTAGCAACAAATTAACAACAGTTTTTCGTTACGCATCACATTTTCTATTTGTTAACTCCTACTGCAACCCGCGTTAAGAATCTTCGTTCCAAAATATTTCAAGCAATTGTACATAGTTCTAGCTATTTCTTCCAGCTAATTATTTCATCTCGATGAGTCCATGAAGACGTTTGAAAAGATAATTAAATTAAATTATTAGCCATTAAATTAAATTATTCTGGAGCAAATATCACTGTTTAATCAGATTGATCCAAAAATTTATTTGGTCAGGGCAAACTTTAACAATTTATTTGTTAAAGGATGCGATGGCAAACTACCTTGACATATATGGTGCAAAATTAAACTGGCGTTACTTGTAACTATTACTTATTTTACACCATTCATGAATCAGTTTGTGATGATTGTTGTATATATTTTAGAATGCTTCATCTTTGTAAATAAGATACATTTTTAGAACTATTATTAACGTAAGATAGATTAAAATAAAACTTTGCAAATTAATACAAAACCAATTGCCTTAATGTGTAATTTCTATTTATTTAAAATTAGAACAAACACCCTTTTAATGGAAAAAACTTATTTTTTTAAATGCGACTAAATAGATTGAAATCTTTTTATCTTCAATTAATCACTTTGAAACTTATGTTAGATACTACACCGAGGCAAATTATTTCAAGAAATGAAATAAATTATTCTATATTGATAGACATCATCCCTAAGATAATAAATAGCAGTTCCTCTCTAATTGCAGTTGAAACTGTAATGATTAAACAGATTCAAGTTTCGAGATATATATTTCTTAATGCAAAATTGTTTAAAATATATTTATATTTTGATTCATTTAGTAGTTCATAGAAGAGCTATAATGTTTTAAGCGTTATTTTAGATTTGAATAATGAAATAAATCACATAATATTTTATAAGCTTAGAAATAATCAGCTGTTAAGATTAAACCCATATTCCAACATGTAACCTGTAATCTGTTTATAATTATTGTGACAACGTAAGTCAGGTGCAGGTCAAAGCAAATTCCACAATAAAAAATAATTGTTTCCGAAGGTCATATCTTCATCTACAAACTATTCCACAAGAGATATCACAATCGTTTTGCTGTTACATTTTTTAACATAAAAATCTCTGTTGACTAGACGACAGAGAAACACCTCTCTGCTAATCAGTTTCATCAACTTAGATCAAATCCTTTGAGCGAGACCATCTAGAATAAAGTATGGTCGGAATAATCCTTTGGTCGGCTCTAGTAAAACAGAAAGCAACCTGCGACTCCCTATAGCGGTGGTAGGTTACGCGGACATTGCTCATCCTAAATCCATTTAAAACCCGCAATTATTCAAATAGCGTTTTTTAAAAAATACGAAACTCTTGGGGACAAAATTCTTCATCCGAATGGCTTGGTAATTTTTCGCTATAATTAATAGTTACAACGTAAAAAATATTTAAAATCACCCTATAGCGGCGGTAGGTTACACGGACATTGCTCAGCCTAAATCCATTTAAAACCCGCAATTGTTCAAATAGCGTTTTAAAAAAAATACCAAAATCTTGGGGAAGAAATTCTTCAGGCGAATGGCTTGGTAGTTTTTCGCTATAATTAATAGTGACAACATAAAAAAATATTAAAAATCAATGTTTTAAATTGTTAATAAATATTAAACAAAATATTTTTCTTAATTTTTAAAAAGCCATTTGCATGCATATTGACCATAGCTTTAAAACGACATATCGTATATAATTTTCCGATCAAAAATAAAGGAAAAATATGGATTTTAATTTAACATTGGTCTTATGGAGTGTCAGCCAACATGACCGACAGCTAGAGCCGACACTTAATACAAAGAGGTTATTTGCTGCTTTCAAATAAAAACATGTAATCAGTAAAAATATGACATTATATGGTTTACCTCATCAGCTGGTTTATGTTTAAACGAAAAAAAATTAATTGTGTGGTTTAAAAAATTTAATACCACACGGGAGAAATGTAAACTTTTTATTAATTAACACAACTTACGAAATGAGGAAGCACAATGTCCATTTCAGAGGCATTACTAATTAAACTATACATTGTACTAACATTAATAGATTAAGCCTATGATGTAGGAAAATCTGTAACACTTATATATCCAACTCAAATATACTACATTTGCAATGCGGTTAGTGGTCTAACCGGATAAGGTAATAGTCTATGGTGATGGGCTCTGCTGGTTCGAATCTCAGTAAGACCAAAACTTTTTCAAACAGGTGAAATAGAGCGTTTCACTTTAGGAGCGTTTCACAAAATGTATGGTGAAACGCGTGACGGTAAAATCCGATTCACACCCAGCAACAAGAAAACTAAATACTTTGCTATACAAACATCTATACACATTTTTTGGAAATGGTGCGCCTATAGAACTTTACACTTCAAAATATGTAAAAGTAACGAGCACTTGTAAACCTGTTTATAAATAATAAATTCTTATTTCTAGGATTTACAAAGTTACTTGGATCAAGCAACAGAAGGCGTTATTTATTTCAGCTTGGGAAGTAATGTGAAGTCATCAGTGATGCCAGAGCATGTAAAGAAAGCTTTTATTCAAGCCTTTGGGAAGCTTCCGTACAAAGTTTTGTGGAAATGGGAAGTAGATTTAATGGTAGGGCAAACAGAAAACGTAAAGATTTCAAAATGGTTGCCACAAGCTGATGTTTTAGGTAAGTTTTATTTGTACACATATAACTCATTTAAGGATTGCTATTTAAATTGCACTGAGCTTAAGAATTTTACGAGGATGTGAAATAGTAAGTAATTGTTTAATGTACTTAGTGTGTTTGTTAATTTATTAATACAGCATGGGCCAAATCATAATGCTACCCCCACTAAATAAATGCGGCTGGAATAAATTAACAAAAGAGGTCTCTGATGGAAAAATATATTATAGTAAATTATTTTCAATTACATTTCGTTTTTATCACTATTTACATTTGTGAGTAAAAAAAATATTACAATGTGTTATTATTATTAAATTGCTATTCAATATTTAATTTGTATACACCTTCTAAGCTCATTGGTCGTAGGTTTAACAATATTATGAATTTAAATTAGGGTTAAAAGTAGAATCTGGCCATCAGTAGAATTCTAA
>JAGFPH010013089.1:11426-26826 GCA_018207615.1 Philaenus spumarius
GTTCGTTATTAGTTGTCGCGTTCACTTTCAAACGCCTTCAAAAAGGAAGAGGCTTATCAATGCGACTGCCATGTAGTTGAAGGTAGTCGACAGGTACTCGATCTGTCTGTAAATCCTGCATCCGTGTCCAAACAGGCTTTTCCAAAACGTCTAAAAAGGTTTCTGACTGCGTTTGATCGACACTAGTTCAAAACTGTCCCACGTTTAAACATGAGTAGTAAACGAGCACAGGTCATGGTCCTTGGAACACGTTTTGGGGTGTCATTAAAAATTGTATATGTGTTCGCACTCTAGTGGCAAAGTCGCTCGGACGAGTTCGTTAGGAAAAAAAAAAAAATTTGAAAACGGTTGACCCTAAAGGCCATCCCTGTAACTTTCCGCTAAGTTTAATTTACACAAATTTAATTTAATCACAAAAATAGGTTTGTGGTATCTTCGAGCTCAAAAGTATGATGAAAGTTTGATAAACACTATTTTTGGAAATTTTGAACTGCCATAACTTTTGAATGAATCAACCGATTTTTATGCGATTTGCGGCAATCGATGCAGTTTTTCAAGTCCATTGAAAGAACCGACAACAAACATTTTTCTGATGAAAAATTTCGGAGAAATTGAGGAAAAACACTTTTTTTGATTTTTTTCGTTCACGATATCTCACGAACGAATTAACCGATTTTGACCGGACTGGTAGCGATCGACGTCGCTTTTCAAGGTTAAAAGCAGATTAGATTTTGGAATTGATCGGTAAAGCCGTTTAAAAGTTATTCCAAAAAAACCTGATTTGAAAATTTTGTATTTCTTAGTTTTTTCGAAATTTCTCAGAACCTACCGGTCCGAATTAGTTGAAATTTTCAGGAAATCTAAGTTTGATAGAACTCTTTAGAACGCCGTTTGGTAGGATCCAATCGGTTAAGCCGTTCAAAAGTTATAAGCGGGTCACATACTTACATACACACACACACACACACACACCCACACACACACACACACACACCCCACACACATACACACAGACAGGGTGACACCCTCTCGGGAGTGGTCAGGGAAGATTCCTAGGACCTCAAAACGTCGAGATCTGATGAATACTCGATTTTCGAAAAACGGGGTAAAACCAATAACTTCCCGATTTTAGACAATTTTCAATTTTCTTAGCCGGAAGTTAAAAAAAATCCAACAACTGAAAGCACGATTTTTGACTGGAAGTAACTATTTTTTTCGATTTTTCGTACTAGTTTTTTTTTTTAGTTTTATCCAACAAAAATAAACGTAGGAGATTATTCTGCACATTTTGCTTTTTCACGACCTTATACCTCGCTTGGTTTCCCCAAAATCGATAAAAACGTAAAATAACATAAAAGTACCCGAGACCGACGGCCGAATTTGTACGCTTTGAGTGAAGTGAAACGGTCCGGTAGTAGTAACCCGACGCTGCAAGGTCGAGGGGCAAACTGGCAAAGCAAGTTTTTGCGCTGCGAGTGGATCGAAGAAGCGCGTGAGTCGAAGCTGGAGGCTAAGGTGCAAAGAAATTTACTAATATATTTCGTATTCAGCGCCTTCAAGAGTAGGCCTGGATCAATTTCCCAAATAATTAGATGAAAACTTAAAACATATAAACTTTATTTCGGAAATTCGCTCAACTCACGTCAGTGGTACAGCTCAGGTGCGTGGTCGAATTCTTAAAGAGTATTACGGGATCATTGCAGGACATGCGCAGAAATCTCTAAAACTGCCATTTTCTCAGGAAAATTGTTTGCTATAATGTATAAATAATCCGATCACGCGGCTGATACGCTGACGTGATTTGAGCGAATTTCTAAAATTAAGTTAATATATTTTAGAGTTTTAAACAACTATTTGGGAATTGGTCTACACACGAAGGAGTAATTCTAGTAGGCCTACATTTGTAATCAGCTTCTGCGCAAAATTAATTTTTCGGAAAATATAAAACTACGAAATTCCAGTTTCAAAACATTAATAACTGAAAAGAGAATTAGAGTGACGTAGTGGTTAAAGACGATCGTCTAGGCTGCTACAGTTTGAACCTCTAACACAGTTGTTAAGGCCTAGACACAGGCGTTACTTGTCATAATCCTAAGCTGCAGAGTTTTATCAGTCTAACTGGCGTAAAATGCAAACGTTAATGGGAGTAAACACAGTCGAAGGGGGAAGTAGAGTGGCGCAGTGGTTTAACACGTTCGTCTAGTCCGTTACAGTGTGTACCTCTAGCACAGTTGTGTAGTGTAGAGCAGAGGTCTCCAAACTTTCCAGCCTTAGGCATGGGGCGCCCATAACTATGAGCAGAGGGGGGCCACGCTCCCTCATAGAACACGATTCTCATAGTGTTCAGTGTCAAGCTCACATGTGCGTCCTTAGCAGTGAACGTGTTAAGCCTCATACCCCATTCTAGCCCCCCCCCCCCCCAGTAGAAAATATCATATGGGCCCTCATGGCCTTAGGGCCATCATACTGATTACTCCAGAAAGTTCCAAGGGCCAAAACCATTTTAATTTCCCTGCCATTATCTATAATTTCTAGACTAGTCTCCGAGTAAGCCCCCTGAGAGAGCACACGTTTGCTAAATCCGCTGGTTCAACTACTATTGTGTACTTTATTGTGACCGCGACACTTGATGATACATGGTGGTCACAAGCGGAAATAGGTAGTACCCTCTGTCGTTAACAGATAGCGCTAGTAGTAGTTTCGAAAGAGCAGTAACAATTAGACATTCGCTAATAATCTCGTTGTTTCGAGAAAGTTCTGGCGTCTTCCAGTCACTTCTACGTGGCAGTAATTGGAGTATAAAAAGGCTAGCGGCGCGACCGCGAGCCAGTCCGCCTAAAGAAGGCGAAGCAAGCGAAACTGTCGTGAAATAAAGTAGTGCGTAACTCCTTAAAACTTGTTTGTGCGTGTTTTCGTAACAGTACTTTGATTTGACTTGTTGATTTTTTGTGTGATTTACTAAGTTTGGAAAAGAAGCGAAAAATTAGACAGTGAATGCAGAACAGTCAAAGATCAATGGGACTTTCAATATGTGGTAATTGAGTTCAGCAAGAAGGCACTACGTTTGATTTGCATTGAAACCATAGCCGTTCTCAAAGAACATAACATTAACATCATTATGGATCGAAAATTTTTCAAAATTACTCAAATATACAGGCAAAATTTGAAGCTTTGAGGCGCGGATTGAAATCGCAGCAATCTTCGTTTACAAAACTCAATGCTGAACAAGAGGCTGCTACTCGTGCCAGCTTTCGTGTGGCTCTTGAAATCGCAAAACGTGGAAAACCGTTCACCGACGGAGAGATGATCAAAGAATGCGTAACTGCAGTAGCCGAAGAAATGTGCCGCGAAAAGGTAAATTTATTTAAAACCGTCAGTTCGTCAGCAAACACCATGGCTCGGAGGGTAGAAGATATCGCAGAAAATATATCTTTTAAGTTAGGGCAAAAGGGCTTAAGTCAGAAATTGTTAACGATACAAGAGAAGCACTTAAAGTTTTGACAAACTCATGGCTTGTATTGAAGTATATATTTTAATTTAAGAGAAGGGGCGAGATAGGCAATATGGTTACGTAACTCAAGTGCTGTTTTGTTCTCAGTTATTATTGACAAGCCATGATAGCTGAGTGGATAGCGTAGAATCTTCCTGATCAGAAGATACTGGGTTCGAATCTCGGCTAGACCAGGTAACTTTTCATATCTGTAGTTTGAGAGTAGGAGGGCGGAAGTAAAGCAAACGAGGGTTGGCTCGCTTCCAAGCTGACGGGATATGACTAGTTACCTGGTCCTCCGGCTTGGGATGTTTTGCATATTTTTTATAAGATTATAAATATGTATGTGTATATATATTTTTTTTATATATACTTATTTAAAAAAAAAACACGAAAATTAGTTTTTTATATAACTTAAACTTTTTTTAAATTGATTTTTGACCGCGTAACCATTAAAATCACAAACAATATATATATTATTCATACAATAACAATTCGTTAACAATTTCTGACTTAAACCCTTTTGCCCTAACTTCAAAGATATCATCTCAACTGTCTGACGAAATTGGACATCTTGAGTGGTTTTCTCTGGCCTTGGATGAGTCAGATTTTTCTCAGGTGTTGATTTTTATTTGAGGAGTAGATAAAAGCTATGAAGTGGATGAAGAACTTCTTGATATTGATAGCATTCACGGCACGACTACTGAGGAAGTTATTTTTAAGAGAGTTGAAAATGTCATTAATAAAAAGAACCTTTGATGGAAAAACTTGAAATCTATTACTACTGATGGAGGCAAAAACATGTGTGGTAAAATAAAGGAGTAGTTGCTCTTCTGTCAAAGGCATAGTGCCATTCATCAACAGCCCCTGTGCGGGAAATGTTTGTATATGGCTGAAGTTCTAAAACCAGTCATATCAGATGTTAATTTCTTCAGATCCACCGCTGGACTGAATCACCGATAATTCCGCGAGTTTATTGAAGATATTGGAGAAAATGACTTACCTCAACATACTTTCGTACGCTGGCTTAGTTGCGCGCAAAAGTCTTTCAGCGCTTTTCTGAGCTTCGAGCAGTGAAAGAATTTTTTGAATGAAAAGCATCGCCCTCTTACCGAATTAAAAAATAGCGAATGGATGTGAAAGTTAGCATTCTATGACGATTTGACAAAACAAATGAACGAACTGAATTTGAAATTGAAAGGAGAAAACCAGTTTCTCCCTGATTTATACAGGCTGAAGACAATAGGAAAAGGTAACGGCCAACGCGCCTATGGCGTTGAAAAAAATGTACTGATTTCACGGAAATACCCGAATAGCCTCGGAATGCTAAACCAGGTTTTCCTTTATATCAAACGAAAATGTAGAACTTTCACTTCAAATCGTTATAAAAATAATTGTACAAATATATCGATTTGTAATAGATATATCGATTGCAAAATGTGCTTTCTCATTGATTAAACCTGTCCAATTGCAAGAATTTACAGAAAACTTCGTAACTAAGAAACCATAAAAGTGACGAATGATTGCAAGACCGTGGTAGAAAGTTCAAATCTTGACGAATCATCCGATGGTGTCCTTATTTTCTTCTCAAAACAAGTGTGTCTTACGGTTATGTGCCTTAAAAAAAGTTACGAGTTTGAGTCATTTCCTTGTGCTTTCTCGCGCGGCATCAGTTGATTTAGACAACTACAATTTTACAACGATGATTACATACGTAAATATACGTTTCAGAAGAAATTTGTAAATACAAAAATTCAAGTTTAAAACATTTCCTTTCCAACAGTTTCTGTTTTATTGAGATTGGATGATATTTAGCGGGTGAAATATTCGATACAAGTTGTGTTGTCTGAGACTACTCGATTGAGCAGTCTGCCACTTGGACGATTAAACAAAACAAATATATAATAACCCAAAGAAGGGGCTGCGGCCCCCTCAGCCCCCTGGATTCACCAATGAAGGTATGTAAAATCTTTCTTGTTCTATTCTAGCCTGTATTTAACAATAGCTCTCTAGCCTTATAGCCCAGTCGGTGTAGGTTACAACTACCAGTAATTTGCAATACGGCTGATTTTTTTTTTAAAGTACATTAAAGTATGTAGATTAACATAAAAAAAAGTGTACCAGTCCATCGATTTCCCAAAGTTGAAAAAATCGAAAAACATTTTCTTTTCTAGAGCCCATTGATCCTAAAATTGACTCCTGAAATCGAGAAACCCATTGATAAGTCAAGTGGCTCTAGATCGGGTCATTCTCAAGATAACAAGCTGAGACTCAGCATAAATGTTTAAAATATATATTTTAACTCCTATGTCAAGTTTCAATTCGATGAATTAAAATTCAGACAATTTAGAATGAGCCAACGCTTCATATATGAATGAGATTTCCCCTTTTAGTGATTTCCCCTGCTGCAAAATACATACCTGCATTATCGAATTTTTTCCAGATAAACCATTGGTCAGAGGAAAGAAATACACATGACCTTTTTTATTGAAAAATACTTCCCCTACACGGTGGTATTTTTTATTTTTCTGTATCTTTATCCCAGCTCAAAATATTAAGGATAATCGAAAAAAAAAGTTTTTCGATTTTTTTTCGTCTTTGGGAAATCGATGGACTGGTAAACTTTTTTTTATGTTAATCTACATACTTTAATGTATTTATAAAAAAATCAGCCGTATTGTAAATTACTGGAACTTTTGGTCTAAAATTACCCCTACCGATTGGCATATACAACCGTTTCATAAAAAATGGTGCCTTGGAAACTTATTTTACACACGGGTGGTCTAATTAACCCGGTATAGATTTAATTATTATTTGTTAAAAAACTAATGTTGAATAATTTATGACAAATGACAGTTGTTATTAGTATTAGGATGTGGTAATAAACTATTAACAGTAATTTATACGCATTTATTTATCTGTATGTAAGCTTTGTTGATACATTGTAACGTAGGTGCATTGTATTTATTACGTGGTCAGTTATTATAATGTTAAACTGGTTTTGTTTTTTCTAGACGGAATGTGATGCAGAAAAACTGTTGGTACTTGTTGAACACTGTCCAGCAATTTATAATTTCAAATTGAAACGAACGATCAATAATAATATGAATTGCCACTGAAAAAATAGATTGTGGGAGGAAATTGCTACAGAAAAAGTGATTATATTAGTGGACTGGCAATGGTTCGCTATTGCTTGATTTAATTTTAAGGTTGGTTACTCCATTTCATCCCTTTGACTTAAGGGTCTGCTCCAGTAAACGAGAACGCAACCGCTTCTCACTGTATCCCTATCTAAACAGTGCAATGTCTTGCAGCTGAACGCTTTGACATTGCCTCATTTCAAACCATTTCATAAGTCTATCTTTTGTAATTGAGTGTTGAAAAAAAAACTGAATATTCTTTATAAAATTTCGGATCCGGCTTGCAAATTATTTTTCATTATTAATTTTTTATCGTGTTAGGAAAAAAATTCAAACTTTGTACTTACAAAATGTCAGTTACTTGAAAAATGAAAGAAATTTAAAAAAATGTAAATTGCAAGAAGGATGCGTATTGTGACTGTGCTTAAAATGAGACCTTGCAAACAATTTTATGATAAAAAGTAAACGAAATAAATGGTTTGAAATTTAACATTTCTCTTATGGGATAAAAATCCAAGATGGCCGCCACTACAGCAGACCCTTAAGCGATCGAATTGCAAATGTTTTTTTTTTATGTCAATTAAGAATAATATTAAATAATTTTAGATTTATAGTTTATAGGAATTTAGTGCAATTATTTTATTGTATATGGGTAGCTGCCCCATTTAAATATTACTTTCTCACTATACTATAGCATAGAGAAAGTAGGCCTATAGTGATCGCAAAAAAATCGATGTTGAGATTTTTGTGGAAATATCCGTTTTGGGACCCCCTGAGTCCAAAAAAGTGGGTTTTACAAAATGTCTGTTTGTATGTCTGTATGTATGCCTGTATGTATACAAAGCTAGAGCGAAAACTATTCGATCGATTTCAAAAAAATTTGCACCAGACATGTCAAGTAGGCCTGTATAGATGCACGAAAAACGGTTTTGAAACATGTTGAAAAACAACTCTCATTTTGGCAAAAAATCAATTATAATTTTTTTTATAAAAAAAACGGCTCTAACGATTTTGATAAAATTTGGTTTATTTGTAGCCTTTTATGTACCGTACCATATGCAAAAAAACCGCATCTTTCTAAAAATTCTCCTTTAGCTAATAATAATAATAATAATAAATGATTTTTGGGGTTTTTTTGGCCATAAAGGGGGTTGTTTTTCAAAAATTTTCAAAACATTTTTTCGTGCATCTATATACAGGCCTAACTGACGTGTTTGGTGCAAATTTGTTCGAAATCGATCCAATAGTTTTATCTCCAGCTAATAATAATAATATTTATCAGTTAATCTCCTAGTTTAAAATCACCTGTCCTACCCCTCCTACAATTATAAAGTCACTGTGAATCTGTTTAATAATTTAAACATGTTTGTGAGAAAGTATGTGTTCAATAATTGGTTTGTTCAACCCGGCATCCTACACCAACACACTAAACACAACAATATTGTATGTACATTTGCTGTTACTATCTTTAACTCAGCTATTATCCTTCCTCCGATTGTTTTGACAGTTACACCGTCCGATAGGGAAACAAAAGGGCTACAAAAAAGGTGCCTTGACAGTTTTTGTTAAAATGTACGGTTTTTGAGTAATTTAGGTTTGAAATTTTCCAACAGCCGCCTTTTTGAAACGCATTATTGGATTTAATCGCTTATTTTTCTTGAGATGTATCATTGTTAGGTTAAACTTCAAGCCAAGTTTGAACTCAACCAGTCAAACATTTCTCTAGATATGAATTATTTTGTACGAAAAACAAAATGGCGGATATCTGTAAAACGAAGCGTTTTCGGGCCTATGTTTGTATGATCTTTTCTTATTTTTAGCTATACAATGAGCTTCCGAGATATCGCCGCATATTTCTGAATCACTATAAATATATTGTTAGTAACCAGTTTAACAATTTAAATAGTTGTAATACCTTATAGCGTATACATAAACTTGGCACTGGTAAAATTTATACAAGCATATAAAGTGGAAATCTACACTGTCGTCAGGGCCGGCGCAAGGACCATGCGGAACATGCGGACGCATAGGGCGTCGCCAGGGAGGGGGCGCCGACTTGCCTGCAAAAAGTTCAAGACCAAGGTGCCTTCAAAATTTTCCAAATTTTTTTTGCACCGAAAAATGTTTGCCTAAAGACGTGGCCACCCTTTTCGGGTTTTAAAAGAAACTCCCTATTTCTGTTTACCGCTTTTTTAGGGACAGACAACCTACACCGCTATAGGGCACCATCCTTTCAGAGTCGGCGCCCTTTAGTTTCAGTGAAAAATTCGCCCCCCCTTCAAAGACGCGACCGCCCCGACCGCCCTTTTCGGGAATTAAAAGAAATGCCATATTTCTTTTTGGCGCCTCTTTACGGACACACAAGACCACATACACTAGTTTAGGGCGCCATCCTTTCGAAATCGGCGCCCTTTGGTTTCAGTGAAAAATTCGCTCTCTTAAAGACGTGACCGCCCGTTTCGGGATTTAAAAGAAACGCGGAAACGCCCTATTTCTTTTTGGCGCCTCTTTATGGATAGACAAGATCAGGTACAGGTACAACTAGTATTTTGTATAGGGCGCCATCCTTTCGAAATCGGTGCCCTTTGGTTTCAGTGAAATATTTGCCCCCCTAAAGACGAGACTGCCGTACATTTTATACTAACTTCTTTCTTGTATGTGTGTGTGATATTAATGTAAAAACTTAACATTAGGCCTAACCTCAATCTTACAATGTTATCGAATTACCGATGTTACCTTTATCTTATTGACAATTATACCTAACTCTTTACCTTTACCAAGTTGTCATGATGTTACCAAATTGACTTGTGATATTGTAATGTTAATCTTACGATGTTACTTTTTGACGTTAAAAAGTTAAAATTATGTAAAATAAATATTGTAATATGATTAATTTGGTGTTTTCAGTATTCCACTTCCCCCCACTTAACTTTCCATTTTATCATACATTTATTTAAGGTCAAAAAGACCGATGCTATATATATATATATAATACACTGTATATGAATAGAAAATATTTTATATTTACTTTTATTTTTAAAAGTGTTGCTAGATAATATATTTTAATTTGATTTTATATAATTAAATAATTTCAATTTTTATACATTTGATAATGTACCCATTTTTTATTGCAATAAGGAGATATATAAATGCATATACAAATATAGGGGCGGGGGGAGGGGTTGTTGTGTATAGAGGGGGGCGCCAAAAATGACTCTCGCATGTTCAGGAAAAACCCCTTGCACCGGCCCTGACTGTCGTAACATATTCCAACTGTTAAATATTGAACGAGGGTTGTGTCTGTTCAACCTTTCTGTGTCCGCTCTTCAATGCGTGCAGTCAGGTGGACAGTCACAGTTAAGGGTCTGCTGTAGTGGCGGTCATCTTGGATTTTTATCCCATAAGAGCAATGTTAAATTTCAAACCATTTATTTCGTTTAATTTTTATCTTAAAATTGTTTGCAAGGTCTCATTTTGAGCAGCCACAATACGCATCCGTCTTGCAATTTACATTTTTTTAAAATTGTTATGTAATTGACATTTTGTGAGTACAAAGTTTGAATTTTTTTCCTAACACAATACAAAAATAATAATGAAAAATAATTTGCAAGCCTTATCCGAAATTTTATAAAGAATATTCAGTTTTTTTTCAACACTCAATAATTACAAAAGCTAGACTTATAAAATGGTTTGAAATGAAGCAATGTCAGCGCAAGAAATTGCACTGTTTAGATAGGGATATAGTGAGAGGCGCTAGCGTTAGCTGTTGATTTCTCGTTTACTGGAGCAGACCCTTAAGATCACAAGGTCGCTAAAGCGTTTCCGAAGGAGATTCAATAACTATTATCTTATCAGCTGCATGGGCGCCCATATGATATTTTCTGGGGTTGGGGGAGCTAGACCAGGGCTCTATAACAAGGGCTAATACCATTTTGCTAATTTACGGTGACCAGTATCGATCGCCTGTGACGTCATCATGCTTGTACTACACCAGCTGGTAATATTTCAGTAATGTGCGCGCTTCATTAGCTCGCTGTTGTAACTCTATGGAAAAGCTTCAGTAAAATAAAACTTAGATATTCTTACAGTAATCTATATAAAGGGTGGATTCTAACAATATAAAAAACTTTTATTTTACATGTATGTCGAATTTTAATAATTGAAAATGTTTGAGAATTATCACTGACTGACATAGAAAAGTTACTAAGCGAGGAAAGTTTTTATTTTTGGGTTATAAACAAACTTCCAGCGGGAAAGTTGTAGCCAATGAATTGATCTAAACTTTTCAATTCACCGATCTGTGATAAAATGATTAGATCATTATGAAGTCGTTTTTAAATGAGCGCGAGGAGGTGCCGCGCCACCACTCCCGAAGTACAGTTGTTTGATACTGGAATATTTACATCCTCTTCCATTACGTTTATGTACATATTGTTATTTTAAGGTAATATAGTAAATCACTTGTCCCCAGGTAATTATGCCAGCTAGAAAAAAAGCCAGCACGCCAATCCCCGTATTGGGAGTATTTTCAATACACAATGAATTGCGTACTTCGCACCCCAACTCCCATATTGGGAGTAATTTCAATACACAATGCATTGCGTACTTCGCACCCCAACCCCCATATTGGGAGTGTTTTCAATACACAATGCATTGCGTGCTTCGCTCTCCAACCCCCATATTGGGAGTATTTTCAATACACAATGCATTGCGTACTTCGCACCCCAACCCCCATATTGGGAGTGTTTTCAATACACAATGCATTGCGTGCTTCGCTCTCCAACCCCCATGTTGGGAGTATTTTCAATACACAATGCATTGCGTACTTCGCACCCCAACTCCCATATTGGGAGTAATTTCAATACACAATGCATTGCGTGCTTCGCACCCCAACCCCCATATTGGGAGTGTTTTCAATACACAATGCATTGCGTGCTTCGCTCTCCAACCCCCATATTGGGAGTATTTTCAATACACAATGCATTGCGTACTTCGCACCCCAACCCCCATATTGGGAGTGTTTTCAATACACAATGAATTGCGTGCTTCGCTCTCCAACCCCCATGTTGGGAGTATTTTCAATACACAATGCATTGCGTACTTCGCACCTCAACCCCAATATTGGGAGTGTTTTCAATACACAATGCATTGCGTGCTTCGCCCCCCAACCCCCGTATTGGGAGTGTTTTCAATACACAATGCATTCCGTGCTTCGCACGCCGACCCCCATATTGGGAGTATTTTCAATACAAAGATCATTGCGTGCTTCGCACTCCAATTTCAAGCCCATGTGCTATGGAAGCACATAAGCGTCCGCTTTAAAATATTAGTGATTATTACGTAGAAAGGTTCAAAAATAAAAAAACAAAGTAATTTCTACTCATTTAGACTATAAATATAAATAAACGGTATCAGGAAACTGACACATACTTTCTCCCGCATTATAGAAACTTAATAAAAAAATACTTTTACCAATTTATTGTGATTTTTTTAATTTTTAACAGTCATTTTCCCATAAAAATCCATAAAATAAAGGAAAAATCAACTTTTCTCAAAAACGGCTTGAACGATTTTGATTAAAATTTTACAGTTTATAGTACTTTAGGTCCCTAATAAACTATAAAATTTTAATCAAAATCGTTAGAGCCGTTTTTGAGAAAAGTTAATTTTTCCGTTATTTTATGGGTTTTTATGGGAAAATTACCCTTAAAAATAAAAAATTCACAAAAATGAAAAAAACGCCTGGAGATACCGTGGATTAGTACCTCCATACCAAATTTCATCAAAATCGGACGACTGGTTTAGGCTCTAGGTCTGATAACATCCACACAGACACACAGACACACAGACACACAGACACACAGACACACATACAGACACACACACACAGACATCACTCCGAAAACCACTTTTTTAGGTTCAGGGGACCCAAAACGGATATTTCCACCAAAAACTCAAACTCGAAAATTTTGACGAATACAATACTTTCTCCATATACTATGGTATAGGGGGAGAAAGTAAAAATAAAAGATCAGCTCCTAGCATAGGAAATACGAAATTTGCCTCGCAGTGAACGTGTTAAATAGTACCCTCCCCTCCTTCGGCAAAAGGAGTCCAGGGATATTGTTGACCTCCCCAAGAAAGCTTTTAAAATTTTTGAAGCCAATTTGACTGTTCAGGTGAAATATTAACCCACACAGCATCGAGTCTGTACCTTTACACCGTCAGTGAATACACAAAGACCTATAACACTCCTAGAGGCCGCACCAAGTAGTGAACCGGCAGCTCATGCTTTAACTCTTGTAAAAAATAAAATAAGTATATGTAAAATCAACGGCACATAACATTTAAAATATATTTTAGTGCTAATCTCTTTAAAGAAAAATACCTGACTATAATTAATAATATACATATTTTCCTTTCCCTAGGAGCTAGGGGGAGGGGCACCCATGTTCTGCTGTTCAACGCTTTCGCGAATAGATCAATTTCCCCAATAGTCGGTTGAAATCGTAAAACATATGTTGCAATGTTTAAACGCAAATCAAGCATGATAGTCTTATAATTTCACTGCATTTATTTAAAAAAAAAAAAAACCCAGAGATTACTAACAACTTAGAGCTCAATTTTATGGAGAAAATACGAATCATGTACATTCAGTGCTGATTAGTGGAAGAAAACAAATCATAAATACATTAAGTCCATCCGGTGACTACGTTGCAATCAGCTGGGCAATACTGTGACGTTTCGTTCTAAACAAAGTACCTAGTAATACATTCTTTCGTGATACAGGGTGTCCCCGAACTCTCTGGACCCCTTTTGTAGATATGTTCCTGGGATCCAGACAAACATATTTCAAAATATAAACATGGGTCTACGGAGCTTATTTTGTCGTCTGTCGGTCTGTATGGGTTTTTTTTACAAAATACTTAATATTTTTAGAAGTAGAAAAGATATTGAGCTCAAACTATTTGTTGCGTAACCTTTTATCACTGTACAAAAAATTAGAACATTATTTTAAATAGTTATAAAATGGCGGCCGTTTATAATTTTTAATATCAAATATCACAAAAACCGCTAACTTAACGAAAAAATTACAAGAGACAAAAAAAATCACTTTTTTAAAGGCAAAGACAATGGTTTTTTTTATTTCGTCTGTAGCTCAAAGGATAACAGAGATATTGACAAAAAGCCGGCCCCTCTGCCCCCCCCCCCCCGGATACGCCACTGCATCCTATACCAACACAGTAAACACAGCAATATTGTATATACATTTGCTGTCACTATTTTTAACTGGTCTCTTGTCATCTTTCCGATGGAAATTCGCTATTAACTCCCTTCATTATTAGCGAATGGCCATAGGAAAGATGAGCTATTGCAGTGGCCCTTATGGTGAGACCTAAGGCGTGAGTGGTAAATGAGCACCGACCATATCCCCAGAACACGTTTTGTTGTATCATTAAAAATTGTATATATGTGTTCGTACTATAACGGCCGCATTTTAAGTCCCATTTGGCACACACGTTTGTTGTCCAAGTCGCTCGGACGAGTTCGAAAAACCAACGACCGGAAGGACCACTGCCTGTTTCATTTCATCGATTTCTTCTTCTTTTACGATCAGCTGTTACGTTAAACTTCTGGTTCATGTTAGTACGTGTGCAAACAAATGAAGAAAAAGAAACCATCGTCGAAATCAAACGCGTGTTACTATAAGGTACCGCGAGTTCGTATATTTTACCTCATCCAAAAAGTGCTCGGTGCGCTTTAAGAAGTACTCACTTCGAAAACAATTCTTCTTCGAATCCTGCGAGTGCCGAATGAAAAGTATTGACATTGGACGAAACTATATTTTCTTCCGAGTAAAATGTCATGACAAAAGGCGGTACAACTAATAATGATATCGAAGTATTTGGACAAACGGACATACTCGTGGACGCGTCGAATCTCTCAAGTAAGGCCGTAGCCAGGGTGTTACGGGGTCAAAACCCCCTCGAAATACCGAAATTTAGTAGTAAAAATCAATAATAACAATTATAAAAAAGACAACACAACAGAGGATCCGACGACATACTGTAATTCACATCATTGTGCATTGCACGCATACTGATGTTTAGATTTACTTGATTAAACTACAACGTAACAATACACATGGATGCAGTAGGTTACAGCCTTACTCTCTTGTGAACTTGATCTGATCTATTAAATAAGAAAACTATGAAGGTTCAACAAAAATACTTTACTCTAGCAAAACACGCAATGCATTGTGTATCGAAAATACTCCCAATACGGAGGTTGGCGTGCGAAGCACGCAATGCTCTGTGTATTGAAAATACTCCCAATACGGGTGTTGGCGTGCGAAGTACGCAATGCTCTGTGTATTGAAAATTCTCCTAATACGGAGGTTGGCGTGCGAAGCACGCAATGCCCTGTGTATTGAAAATAAACCCAATACGGAGGTTGGCGTGCGAAGCACGCAATGCTCTGTGTATTGAAAATACTCCCAATACGGAGGTTGGCGTGCGAAGCACGCAATGCTCTGTGTATTGAAAATTCTCCTAATACGGAGGTTGGCGTGCGAAGCACGCAATGCTCTGTGTATTGAAAATTCTCCCAATACGGAGGTTGGCGTGCGAAGCACGCAATGCATTGTGTATTGAAAAGTCTCCCAACAGCACGCGGGTTGGCGTGCGAAGCACGCAATGCTCTGTGTATTAAAAATTCCCCCAATACGGAGGTTGGCGTTCGAAGCACGCAATGCATTGTGTATTGAAAA
>JAGFPH010013090.1:0-27692 GCA_018207615.1 Philaenus spumarius
TTAGGGGAACAGAAAAGGTGCATTTTAATTAGCCTACAAAGTACAGTGAGAACAGAAAGTAATCTTATTGGTTAGTATAGCTGTGACAGAGAGCATTTGTGAGAACAGATAACTTTTCCTCTTATTATTCTATTCTTTCAGGCATATCTCTACTTCCCATATACCCATCATCCTACATTTGCCCTTCTAGGTCTTCCTCCACTCCTTATTCTTATTTTGTTTATTGAACACCTATCTTTCATTCCCTTCTGTTTCTATTATCCAGACATTTTACCCAACACTTTTATTATTAACACACATATAAATTGGATCATACATATAAAAAGAATTTTCTTCTTTATATATACCAACTATCCTTGTCTAATGATTATATTTTTTATTTTCGTTATTTTATATGGTATTTATAAAAATCTGAAATACATTTTGTACCGTTATTTCAGTTAGGGTGATCCAAAAAGTATATCATTAGTGCCATTAGATTCGTCTTTTTATGCCATTTGATATGATAAGTTACATAATTTTATAAATCTTGAGGGGAGGGGTAGTATCCCAACCTATCATAAAACACACACAATGTGGCCTACTTAACGGCAGATTAGATCAGATTAGATTAGTTTATTGCACAAAAACATTCTTACAGAAACAGGTGCAATGCCGATCTTAAAATACAAAAATGGTTTACATTAAAATTATTACAACTTCTCTTGCCCTAGATTTTTTAATTTCAAAGCGAACATATAAAATATTCAATTACATTATAGTAAGCTTTGCTTATAATTTCTGTTCTTATTTTATTTTTAAATTAGTTACGTTAAAAAACTAACTCAGTGTGACGTCATTGGTATGTATCGTCATTGAGGTCTGACGTCATTGAGGTGTGATTTCATTGAAGTGTGAAGCCTTTGGAGTGTGACGTCATGGATATATATGGGAGAGGCACGAAAGGGAGCCTCAAGTGACCCAAGCCCTACTAACGTTGACGCAATTGTACTGCATATCTCTCTATTATGTGATCTAATTGAAAATGCCAAGATAATTCTGAAGACCGAGCTTAACACATTATTAAAATTTTAATCTGAAAAAATATAAACCTTTTGAACTTAATCGTTACAGTCATAAAACTACATCAATTATCAAAGTACAACCAATACTATAAAATATATACAATATACAAATATAGTTACAAACTTATCTACCTAACCCAACCTTACTTAACCTAACCGAAACTAATCTAACCTAAATAAACTAACCTTACATAACCTTATTTAACATAACCCAACTTACCTAACCTTACCTAACCTAACTAATCTAACTTACCTAACCTTACTTAACCTAAACTAACATTGCTTCAATTTTTTTTCAATTCCATCAGTACAACCAGCCTGGAACAGTTGAGACGTTTCTTCAGACTAAGCAATTTGTTCTATTATTTTCGTGGAGGAAGGGAAATACATCATGGACATTCTGTATATGACTAGGGTAGTGTCAGACTCCTATCAGCTAACACCTCCGCTCTCACAATTATTATTATTATATCTTAATTGTGTAAGTGCATCGCCTCGGTAGTCAGTGGCGGCTTGCCCACAAGGGCTCTCGGACGCCGCCCCTCCAAAAGATTTGAAAAAGAAAAAAAATTAAATACCCATTCAATTATAATTATACATCTAATTAACCAAAGTGTTTTTTTCAATCACATACATCGAAAATGTAGGGAAAAACACGCAAAAATAGCGCGAGAAGTTTGTATTTGTAGCCGTGGGGCGCTAGCCAGAACGTCAAAATCCATTACCATGCAGTTATATGAAGAGTGGTAGTGGTGGGGGCAGCTGGTGCTATGACGCGTCTAAGCTTGTGCCTTATGGAAGGCTTGGGACGGCGTCCGAGCATGCGCAGAGCAACGTATCTAGTGAGTCGGAAAGAAGGATGGACTTCTGCTACAAGCAATATAACTAAAGGTATGTAAGTAGAGTATTTAAGATTTACATATGATAAGTATTTCAGAAACATATGGCATCACAAATTTAATAACTGCTAGATTGATTTAAAAACTGTCTAAAATACACAAAATGTTCAAACACCCCGGTCGTGTGTGCCCCCCCCAGCATTTTACTCACGAGCCGCCACTGTCGGTAGTTAAACTTACTTAACCTCATCTTATGTAATTCTAACTAACCTAACCTTAAGTAAATTTAGCTAACCTAGTCTCCAAATACTAACAACGTACATTAGAAATCAACAGATCTTAGCGACTGCTGTCCACAGGATATTATTATCCTATTATTACTCCTATAATAATAATACTCTCCGACAGTCTAACACTACTTAACGCTCTGGACTCACAATCAGTACAACTCTCACCCAAACTGGTGAAGGAATATCCCTCAACACTATCCAAACTCCACAAAGAACAGGATGGTTGCCAGGACACCGTGACACACAAGCCAAATAGAAGACTCTCGCCAAGAAAGGAGCATCTAGACCATTCATGAGATCGGGTAAACGACTAATCAGTGGACCAAGTACCAAGCTCAGACCGTGATCAAGCTAAAACGACAAGAGCTGGGATAAGTTGTTGCACTTATAACAGGACATGGTCAATTCAGGAAATATCTAGCAACAGTAGGAGTTTTGGACAGAGACCAAAATTGTCGATTTTGTGGGCAGGATCAAAAGTCCAAAAATACACGTCAGATTGCGAGATGCTGGAGTCTCTTTGGAGTCCATCAAGCAGACGTACTTGTATTGTGGTTATGGTGGATCAGCTGGTCAAAGTGGTTACAAGTAAGCTTTCAGTGATGGACGCATTTCAGATAAAAGCGTATTTATGATTTCAATGAAAAGACACTTCAATGTTGGGTTAATCCTCGCTATTCCTTGCCCTATTCTGTTACAAAATATACCAAGATGGATGTGAATTAGCGGAAGAATTAGTAATTTTTTATGAAATTAAGAATTACTATTATAGCAGTGGCGGCTCCTTGTGTGGTTGTTTGGTTGCACAACCCCCAAGAAATAAAACAAAAATTAATCACATTAATATTTCTTTAAATATCAGTGCATTATCAATATCAACCTCATTTCAATCTAAAATTTATGGCCAAGAATGTCCAAAACCGTTGAAAAGCCGAAGAACGTCAACCCAACCTGCGCGCGCAGCGTCGTGGAACGCACTGCTTCTGCAACCAGAGCCTAATGCAGCTATTAGCATTGAAACTGGTGGGGATTTGTAACTAATGTGTTACTATGGCAACTCACATAAAGCCTTCAGGTGCATAAAAGTTCTACAACCAGCCACCAGGGGTTTGTCAGCCAGAATGCTTTAATGTTCATATTTCATGTTTTGTTAAGTGAATAATGCAAGACATTTTGAGGTTACGTGTTGTTAGTTTTGTTCTAGTATTTTGGCTAGCTGCGTTTTTTGTTTATTTGTTTTAGATTATGTTAATATATTTTCTTTTAATATATTTCTTTTTAAATGAGGTTAGTGATATTTAAACATATAATTTGCCTGAATTCTATGTTTATTCATGCATGATTTAATTGTTATTTTCATATAATTTTACTTTTTTGTGTACTTACAGCTCTCAGTCCTTTATTTTTCTTTTTTATTCCCTGGTGACGTACGTTACGCCTTTTCTATTCAGGCATTATCAAACCTACACTTCACTAGTACTTTACATTTGTTAATGCGCGTCAAGTTAATTTTTCAAGTAAGTAAAATTATAGTTAAATCAACCAGTTCAGTAAGGCAATCAGAAATAATGTTATTTTCAGTTTATTAACTATTTTATTGCAGGTTAGTATTACCCTTAACTGAAAGCTAAAAATGTTTTACTTGTTCGTAATGGTAACCAAATCATTTTAATGGATTTAAGTTTAAAATGTTGGTGTAATTAAGACAAAAACGTATAATTCCATGTGTAATTCATCACCTAAAATAATGTGTTAAATTGCGTTCATATTCCATATCCACCGGAAATTCTCTCCACATAATTGCAACCACCAAGTTATTAACTCACCAGCCGCCACTGTATTACAGTTGCATAATTTTATAACTTTAATAATTTATTTACAGTTAGTTTTCTATATAACGTCTAAGTAGTAAGGAAATGGGGCTTCCAGGACAAAAATGAGTCATCACATTCCATTCCATATATGGGCATAACACCATATATGGGCATCACGTAATTAGATCACTTCCGGTCACGTAATTAGATCACTTCCATATATGGGCATATTACCATATATGGGCATCACGTAATTAGATCACTTCCGGTCACGTAACTAGATCACATTCCATATATGGGCATATTACCATATATGGGCATCACGTAACTAGGTCACATTCCGTCACGTACAAGGTCACATCCGGTCACGTACAAAGGTTACTCCCGGTCATGTACACTGGGCACGTTCAAGGCCTCACGTACAAAGCCACACGTTCACCGGCTGGGCACGTTCAAGGCCGCATCCGGTCACCGGCTTAACACGTACAAGGCCACACGCACATCCGGTCACGTTCACCGGCTACGTTCAAGGTCTCACGTACAAAGTCGCACGCACATCCGGTCACGTTCAAGGCTGCATCCAGCCACATTATAACACGTTCAAGGTCTCACGCACATCCGATCACATTCTAACACGTTCAAGGTTTCACGTACAAGGTTACTTAAAGGTGATGCGCACAAGTAGCCGGAGGTATAAAAGCCATGGCCGACAACTCTCGTAGAGTACATTTTCGAGAAGATTTGAATACTGTTTATCAAGTTAGTACTGACTCCGAACATAAAGAAGCAAGAAGCGGTATTTGTTGGATAAGATTGGCAGCGGATCGTGCAAGAGAAGAACGTCGTTTAAACGAAGAATCTATCAGAGCAGCAACCAATCAACTAAAAGGTTTTACGTTGCAGTCACCGAGCAAGAAATCTAAATAATGGAGTTCATTATCGATTTTCAAGGTTTTAAAAACAACAATAATAGTTTCATTATTAAAGAGTTAGCCATAGTGTCAACAGATGAGCAAGTGTATGAATTTCAGTTGTTTCAACCGCCGTTCAACTTTAACCAACTGCAGAAAGATTTGCAAAAACAAGTGATTTGGCTGGAAAAATATTATCACGGACTCCGTTGGGACTCGGGTGTTAAACCGTATTGTGAGTTGAAACAATTATTTAGACAGATTAATATTAGTGGTACTGTTTATGTAAAAGGTTGCGAAAAACAAAAATTTTTAACTGATTTGTTAAGTGAATTCAATGTGAAAATTGTTAATTTAGATGATTTAAACTGTCCAAATTTAACTGTCTTAAAGAAACAATTTTGTGCTATAGCTTGTAAACCATGTATGTTTGAGCATAGCTCTAAAAATTGTGCGTATGTAAATGCGTGTGTGCTACTTGACTGGTGGAAATTGGAACATTTGGTTCAAGATAGAATTTGTGCTGTTAATTTAGCAATCAAAGAATGTTGTGTTAAAGGATATAAGGATATGCAACAAGAATTAGTCAAATATCTGCCTAAACAGTTCTTATTACAACATCACGAAAATATAGAAAATATTTACGACAGACTACCAGAACATTTGAAAAAAGATTCTGACGTGTTAAATTTGTTTTATATGCAGAGAACACCGGTTTTCGTTTGATGGTATATCATTTCCGTTGAAGAAGACAGATTGTTTCTATTGCCGATCCGCTGTCAAGTAAGAGAGATGTCCGATTCAGGTGAGGATGTTACAGGCTGTTGGACTAATAATATATTTAATTGTTCAAAAAAAGATCTTATAAAATCAGGTTTTTACCGTACAAAAATGTTTGATAATATTGTGTGTTGTGGTTGTGGTTGGGAATCCACAGAAAGTTTAACAATTAGACATATAAATTTTTTACATAAGATTTCAAATCCAAATTGTGACCAAAACAAAAATATTTCACTGAATTTACACAAATACGGAGAATTTAAAACAATCGTTATTGAAACTGAAGACTTGATGAGAGAAACGTTTCTTCATTGGCCAAAACCCTTTCCAAAAATTGATGAAATGGTTGATACTGGATTCTATTATACGGGACAAGGAGATGCAACCAGCTGTCTTGCGTGTGGAGTTACACTCGACCGGTGGCAGGAGGAGGATTGTCCAAAACAAGAGCATAAAAAAGCAGCACCTTATTGTAAAATAGTTAAGAATTATTAATGTTTTAAAAAATGAATGTAAGAAATAAAATAGCTAATGAATTACACAAACAGGTTCGTAGAAATTTTTCTACCCGTTATGTTGAACTTAAAGGTTTGCATGATCTTTTTCAAGCAGATCTTGTAGAGATGTTACCATTTTCTAAAATCAATAAAGGTTATAAATATATATTAGTTGTAATAAATTGTTTTAGTAAAATTGCAATAGCCGAGCCGATAAAGACAAAAAATGCTGATGAGATTGCAAGAGTTTTGCAACCAATTTTACATAAGCATCATATGAAACATTTACAAACAGATAAAGGAAAAGAGTTTTACAATGTTCAGATTAAAAGGTTGTTAGATAAGTATGGTGTTAATCATTATTCTACTTTTTCTGATAAAAAAGCGTCTATTGTAGAACGATTAAATAGAACAATAAAGAGAAAAATGTGGATAGCATTTAGTGAACAGGGTAATTATAAATGGTTAAATTTGTTACCAGAAATTATTAGAAAATACAATAACACTGTGCACAGAACAATTGGCATGAAACCGGTAGAGGTAAACAAGAATAACGAGTATTTAGTTTTGCAGAGAATAATTAATAATAGAAAAAAAATAAAGGTTGAAAATAGATTTAAAGTGGGGGATAAAGTTAGGATTAGTAGAACTAAGAAATTTTTTGATAAAGGTTACTACCCCGGCTGGTCAAACGAGATCTACACAGTCTATGAGATTAAGTCTACGGTTCCAGTCACATACATTTTAAAAGACGAATCTGGTGATGTGATAAAAGGAGGATTTTACAACGAAGAATTAAGTAAAACAAAGTATGGAGATATCTATTTAATAGAGAAAGTGATACGTAAGAAAGGAAATAAACTGCTTGTTCGCTGGTTGGGTTTTGATAGTACAAGAGACACTTGGATAGACAAAAAAGATTTACAATGAAGTTGGTGAAACAGCGCGTTAAACTTCCAATCATAAATTTTGATGACATAATATTTCCTACTGTTAAAATAAAAAAAGCGAAACACAATACGCTTCTTCCAAATAATATTCGATGTATTATAGCAGGACCCAGTAATTCAGGAAAAACCAATTTAATAATGAATTTATTATTTTCTCCAAATGGTTTGCATTTTAAAAACGTATATATATTTTCTAAATCGTTATGTCAACCAAAATATAAGTTTTTAAGTTGTGTGTTAAAAGGTCTCCCAGAAATTGGATATCAATTGTTTTCGGAAAATGAAGAAGTCCCCGATCTAACAGAAATAAAAACAGATTCTATTATTATATTCGATGATGTGTCATGCGAGAAACAGGATAATATTCGCAACTATTTTACAACAGGAAGACATTATAAGCTAGATGTTTTTTACTTGAGTCAAACGTACAGTCACATTCCAAAACAGTTGATTCGTGATAATGCAAATCTTGTTATAATATTTAAACAGGATGATCGTAATTTACGGCACGTTTACAACGACCACGTGAATACAGATATGTCCTTCGAATTATTCAAAGAACTGTGTGCCAATGTTTGGAACAATAACGATGGCAACAGCTATTCATTTGTTGTTATCAACAAGGAGAGCGAGAGGGATAAAGGTCGCTACCGAGCAGGATTTGACAGATTTTTTAAATTACCAACATCATGATAATTATATTAGAAGGAAATATAGGTGCAGGTAAGAGTGTGCTTGCATCACAGCTTTATGAGAATCTACAATCCGACAATTGCAAGGTAAAGTTGTTAGAAGAACCCGTATCAAAATGGTTAAATTTCAATGGTGAGAATGTTTTGAAAATGTTTTATGAAGATCAAGAGCGTTATGCATTCACTTTCCAAGTAATGGTTTTATTACACATGTTGGAAAATGAGATGGAGGCTGCAAAATACTCAAAGGATGGTTACATCGTTATTATGGATAGATCGTTGTTCAGCGCTAGAGAAATATTTTCCCTGCTTTTGTATAAAATGGGAAAGATTAATTCTGTAGAGTATAATTTGCTTCTTTTGTTGGGAAACCTTTTACCAAATTATTTGGAGACCGAAAAAGTCGTTCGACTGTATGTTAACACAGAACCCGCCACCTGTTATTTAAGAATACTTAGGAGGAATCGTCCAGAAGAAATAAATAACATCAATTTAAATTATATTAGAGAGTTGCACCATATTCATGAAGAAAAATTAAACAATGTAAAAAAGATTGTAAATTATGCTGATGTAGAACCTATACTATATGAATTAATAAACAGTGTTTAATATTCTTTGCGTATTTGTGTTATATAACCCGCAAGAGCGACAGTTGGAGAGAGATGTCGAGTGCAAAGAGACGGCGGAGTTTTTCCGCCAACGATTTTATTTTTATACAAACTGTGATATCATATAACCGATTGTACGGTAATTTTATTGTTACAAAATCAATTGTAGATAGTGCGATAAATACAAAAACTTTAATTAAATGTCGGTTGTGTAACTATAAGAACGATATTCTGGATAATCGTAAAACAATATACGGTGAGAATAATAATTCACATAATTTAGGAATACAACTAATATTTGAAAACATTTTTAACAAATTGGCAATTTATTGTACAGAAAGTGCTGTAAATTTTGCAATATTGTTTGATAAGTGTGATTATGTTTTAGAGAATTCTTTAGAAATATTGAAAAAAGATGAGGAGAGTGTAAATAAATTTAGAGGGTTATTTTTAAAACTTTACAAATATATTTCAGATGAAAATCTAATAGAAAAAATACCAAACGAGCTTAATATTTTAAATATTGTTTTTATAGATACGAATGTGCCATTTTGGTTTCTAGATAAATTTTCACATAAGTTAGATTTTGAAACATATTGTTCATCATTAAATTTATTCAATCGGGAAAATGGAGAGCTACGTTTAGGCACTTTAAAATTTCTACGAAAATATTCAAAACAATTGTGTTGGAATAATCTTCACGAAATGTTAAGTTATTGTAAATTAAAATATGTAAAAGAACTTAATAATTATCAAGAGTATTTTGATTTGTATTTCTTATTTGATATTTGGCAAACGCGCATAGAAAAATATAACGCTAGGTATGGAGAAGATTTAGATTAGCATGCCGATTGTCAACCGCTGCAAATTGTCGGGAAGTACAAACTTGGTTGTTTGTTAATTATTTATTCAACATGGTGTGTCAGCAGGAAATACAAACTTGGGTGTTTATCAATTATTATTCAAAGTTGTAAGTCGACAGGAAATGCAACCTTGGAACGTGTATCAATTATTATTCAAAGGTGCAACTCGACAGGAAGTGCAACCTTGGAACGTGTGCAATTATTATTCAAAGGTGCAACTCGACAGGAAGTGCAACCTTGGTACGTGTAGTAATTATTTTTCATAGGTGTAACTCGACAGAAAGTGCAACCTTGGTACGTGTAGTAATTATTATCCGAAACAGCAACTTGGTAAGACGTGCAACATTGTCATGATTTCATAGTCCTTGAGCCTCAGTATATAAGAGAGAACTTTGAAGAAGAGGCATCAGTTATAATCACTTCATCACAGTGTTTTTTCAAAGTGAGCAGTGTTTTTTCTATTTCATCAAGTAAGTACTTGTCTTTAGGAAATTATTTATTGTTTTCTCTAATACAACGAAAACAAACAACTGATAGACATTTTGTTGTAGCAATGGAGTTTCAACTTATAAACAACGTTGGAGCAGAGGAGGAATACATCACTCCCAGTCCGCCGCCTTCACCACCAGCATACAATGTGGCTGCGCAGTCGCCGGTAGCCAATCATCCAACACCACCACCGGCGTACACAGAAGAAGGAAGCCTCGTCCTGACCGGTAGTATGTTTACTATTCACTATATTGTAGAAAATCTTTACAAGCTTGGATTAGTTACTTTTAATAGATGGGATAGTTTTTATCGTTTACTAAAACAAGAATATCAAAATAGTCACAATTCTTTGCTGTTACAACCCATTATTGTAGTTAGAGAAATTTTGAATTGTTTACATACTAAAGTAAAGTCAAAAGATAAAGAATTGTCTCTAAGTAAAATTTGTAATATTCTAAAACACGTTTTAGAAAAAAATGAAAAGTTTTCATTCGAAGTTGTAGAGAAATTAAATAGTATTTCAAAACAGTGTAAAGGAATAAAGAGAAAAAAAGATATCAGTAGTGAGGAGGAAGACGAGGAGGAGGAGGAGGACGGCTTTGCTAAAATATTTTCGAAAAAGTTTCAGAAAAAAAGTGGTTCGGTTCTTATAAGTCAACAGTTTCTGTATCATTCGGGAAACACTAGGAAAAGAATTATAACACCCGGTGAGACTGGTACCCATCTTGTTAAAATTGAAATAACCGAAATAAAAGATTTGAAAGATTGTACAAGCGAAAAGAATTTTTGGCAAAAGGTTAATAAAAAGGGTTATTTTATACTAAACGAAAAAGATGAATCAATTTATAACGCTATTAATAATATTCTAGCAAATGTTTGTGAAAAGTTTTAAAGATTAAAAACGTTAAAATTGAATCTATTGATACTAAATAAAAAAATGGCTTTAAATAAAAAAGAATATAGATTGGGACTGCGGTGTGACGGAGACGAGTTTATAGAAATAGAAAACGCTTTTAGAGGTATTTTAAAAACTTATTTTTTAAAAAACAATAATACAGCATTTAAGGATGTCTGCACATTTTTAGTTGGAAACGATGAAAAAATTAGACGCCTTATTGAAAATATGTTAATAGAATATGATACACCTTTAAAATTTAACATTATTGTAGAATGTACTTATACTAAACCAATGTTAGCTGATACGGGTGTGGAGAATAGAGCTTTTAAAACCGTTAATATTCCAATTTTCCAAGATTCATCAATTGGCGAACTGTTAGAGGAAATGTTTATGAAAATTTGTTTGGAGGAATATGAATATCAGGGAAAGGGGAGCGGATGGACTTTACTCTCTGTAGATGGGCTTCTCTTAAGATTTAGCAAATATAACCCGCTTGGAGGAAGTTCGTATGTACCTTTACCAAAATTTATTGCTGTTAAAAGTGCGGTTATTAATCCTAAAAATTTGCGAGACGAAAAATGTTTTCAATGGGCAATCCTATCTCGTTATGTTTTGGGAGAACATGTAGAAAGAGTGAATAAAAGATATCGAGAATTGAGTGATTTGTTTAACTTTAATGGACTTACTTTTCCTGTAAAATTAAAACAAATACAAGTTTTTGAAAAACAAAATATTGGTGTTAGTGTAAACGTTTATGGAGTAAATGGGAAAAAAACAATTTATCCCTTAAGGATATCTAATAAACAGAGAAAAACTCATTTTGACTTGTTGTTAATTTCTAATCATTATTGTTATATTAAGAATTTTTCAAAATTGGTGCGTAGCCAGATTACTAAACATAAAGAGAAAATGATATTTTGTAAACGTTGTTTCGCCGGCTATCAGGGTAAGGATTCGCGTAAAAAATTAAAAACACATAAAAAAGATTGTCGCGATAATAAACCGGTAAAGTGTGTTATGCCAAAAGAACATTCGGTTTTGAAATTTTCAAATTTTCATCATAGTTTTAGAATTCCTATTGTAGCTTATTGTGATTTTGAAAGTATATTGAAAAAAGTAAATAAAATTGATTCGCAGTTTACAAAAGTGGATAGTCACCACGAACCAATGAGTTTTTGTGTGTACCTGGTTTGGCAAAATCTTCCGGAATCAATTACACGCAATTTACCTTGCGATCCATATTTGTATAGAGGTGTGGATGCGGCCGCTAAATTTATGGACTATTTAATTTCTATAGCAAATCTTATCGGCGATTTATTACAGGAAAATAATTTTCCCCTTCTCCCTCTTAGCCGTGATGAAAAACGTAGAGTAAAACTGGCTACACAATGTGAATCTTGTAATAGAGACTTTACCGCATTACATCCACGTGTAAGAGATCATTGTCATTTCACTGGTAAATTTAGAAATGTAATATGTAATGATTGTAACTTAAAAAGACAAAATCAACGCTATTTACCTATATTCATTCATGGTAGTTCAAATTATGATTCACATTTTATTGTTCGTCAACTAGGTATTGATTCTGAAAAAATTGGTGTAATTCCAAATACTTCCGAAAAATATATATCTTTTACAAAACAGACCGTAAGCGGGATTAAATTGAGATTTCTAGATAGTTTCAGATTTATGAATGATAGTTTAGCCCGTCTTGCAAATAATCTTCCAAAAGATAGATTTTCTCACACACAAAAATTTTTTACAAATGATCTAGAACTTGTAACGAGAAAAGGTGTTTATCCGTATGAATATACAGATTCTTGGGCCAGATTAGATGAACCCAAACTTCCGAAAAAGGAGGATTTTTATAATAGCATTACGGACGAGAACGTGAGCGATGATGATTATAATCACGCACAAAGAGTTTGGGAGCGTTTCAATTGCAAGACTTTGGGTGAATATAGTGATTTATATTTGCGTACAGATGTGCTTCTACTTGCTGATATATTTGAAAATTTTCGAGACATTTGTTTAGACAATTATAGCGTTGATCCCGCATATTATTTGTCGGTTCCCAGTTTAACGTTTGACGCAATGTTAAAGTATACAAAAATAGAATTAGACTTGATTACCGATTACGATATGTATATGTTTATAGAGAGGGGGATTAGAGGCGGTATAACAAGCTGTTCAAAGAGATGGTCTAAGGCTAATAATCCATACACTTTATATGATCCGGAAAAACCAAATACCTATTTACTTTACATAGATGCTAACAATTTATATGGTTTTGCAATGTCAAAACCTATGCCGCAAGATTCTTTTGAATGGTTGAGTCGCAAAGAAATTAAAACGTTTGATGTAAACGAAATTCAAGATGAGGGTGATAAAGGATACATAATAGAGTGTGATGTATACTATCCAACTTATTTGCATGACTCTCATAATGATCTTCCCTTTTTACCGGAACGTAAGACACCACCCGGATCAAAACAGGAAAAACTTTTAACAACATTTGACACAAAAGAACGTTACATCTGTCACTATATGAATCTTAAACAGGCTATTAGAAACGGGCTTACAGTTGAAAAAATACATAGGATATTAAAATTTAACCAGAGCTGTTGGCTGGCGTCTTATATTGCATTTAATACGCAGAAAAGAAAAGAGGCAAAAAATGATTTTGAAAAAGATTTTTATAAGCTGTTAAATAATGCAATGTTTGGAAAGAGTATTGAAAATATTAGAAAAAGGATGAATCTCGAGCTTGTTAATAACGAGAAGCGGTTGAAACGTTTGATTTCAAGACCAAATTTCCTAAACAGAATTGTTTACAATGAAAATCTGAGCGCAATCGAATGTGGGAAAGAGACAATTTTATTTAATAAACCGATATATATTGGTTTCTCTGTTTTAGAACTAAGCAAATATCACATGTATGAATTTCACTATAAAGTTATAAAAAACTTTTATAAAGATAAAACTGTAAATCTAATGTACCTAGACACAGATTCGTTTTTCTATGAAATCTTTACAGAAAACGTATACGAAGATCTTTTACAAATGAAGGAATTTTTCGACATGTCTGATTACCCAACAGACCACAAGAACTATTCCGTAGAAAATAAAAAGAGATTAGGATGTTTCAAAGACGAATGCATGAGCGATGTAATCACAGAATTTGTGGGTTTGCGTCCAAAACTTTATACCTTCAAGACTATGAGCGATAAGGTGACAAAAAAAGTAAAAGGAATAACTAAACCGGTGATAAAAAAACAAATATGTTTTGATGATTATAAAAAATGTTTATTTGAGGGTGTTAAACTCAGAAAAGATATGAAACTATTTAGATCTAGAAAACATAATATTCAATCCATTACTGTTAATAAATTAGCTCTAAGTGCTGACGATGATAAAAGATATATATGTGAAGATGGAATTACAACACTTGCATATGGTCATTATTTAATCGATTAATGTTTTGTTTCAGAAATCATGCCGGTGGGCAATCACAGGTGGCGGACAAATATGTTGAAAGTGCTGACGACCTGCCATTTTATGTTTTTAGAATTTGTAATTTCAGAGGAAGGGGCAATGATGTTTACAGCGGGGGGGTTTGGCCGCCCGTTTATAAATTTTTTTGGATTAGACGAAATGGTAAATTTCATAAGAGATTCGGCTGTGGGGTTAGACATTTTAATTCCCGACAGATGTATGGAAAAATTTTTGGAAATTTTTGACATTTTGTACATTCAAAATAGAATTCGGGTATACTCTTATTATGGTATACCCAAAACAATTAAAAATGTTGAACATGCCGACGCCTATCTCGATCGGCACCGGCAAATTTATTTTTATACAGGGACCATTAGTATAGGCCATTTTTATTTGTAACCATCATCGCCCCTTCCTTCCATTATTATTAAACAAATATATATATTCTTAACATTATTATTGTATTTATTTTATCTAACAAATATTGTATTATTTATTTTTTTATTACTTAATAAATATATATATATTGTATTTGGTGTTGTTATTTGTTACCCAATAAATACACAATCAATTTAAAAAAATAAATTCTTTATTTACATTATTTTCTTTACAATTCCTGACAAAGGTAAGTATTGTACAAGAGCATCATGAATAATAAGACAGTAGCATGCTGTGAGGTCTGGAAAGTCTGCGCTGCTCTGCATCTCAACTCTCACATCGAGCGATCCCGTCTTTAAAGTTTCTGGCTGGTTTGAGCAATCAATGACGAAAAGTGGTGTTTTATTGATAAAGGTTTTTCTATCGACGAATGGTTGATCTTCGCTTCCATGGTAATAGGATGATTGAAATCTTGAAAAGTAGTCGTATAAAACAGCTGTGTTTCCGTTAATATTATCATAGGGATAGTAATTTGAATTTAAGTATAGTTTAATATTTTCTATAGAACAGAAATCAAAGTGTGAAGCGTTGCTGGTCGAATCATTCTTCTTGTTTATTTGAAAACCAATTATTACATAACGAGGTTTTTCCATCATAGAAGATGTTTTCACCGTCCAGGTTTGGAATTTTGTTTTCGGAAGAATTGGGTATTCATGCATTTGCCAACGTCTAAAAGGAATCGAAATTATTTCATCTCTTTCTGTCATTCTTAGTAGAGATATTTTCTCCTCATCCACAACTTTTATATACGGCATTCGCCATACAATTTTATTAATCTTCACTTTTATATTATACTGATCGGCTGTTGTCTGAAGAATTGTGTTTTTATCGTTGGAGGCTCTTAGCAAAATCAGCTCTTGTTTAACGTTTAAAATTATGCGCTTGTAATCTTCGGCAAAACCAAGCAAGAGTCTAAGCGGGATACAGTATGAAAACTTTCCATCAGTTTCGAGGGAATATGCTTGTGTGTCTGTCGTCCAACCCCAATTTCCTAAAAGATTTTTTTCTTCTGGTCTCAGAGTTAAAAGATTTTTCATTAATGTTGTATGGCCAACGTTTTTAACTCGATCTATTTCCGTACCGCACAGCTCGTATCGTATTTCTTCAAACAGAAAGGCTGGCGCATTGTTTACAAATTTTGTTGTTGTCGCCGCTGAGTCGTCTTCCTTTAAAAGCAATCCCTCAATTAGCAAATAACTTTTACTTGGTAGCGTATACACATCCTGTTGGTGAATAGGAATCCTTATTTCATCACTATTTCCATAAGAATTTGACGAGTAGGGTGAATGTGAATGCCATTCATAGTCTGTAATAATTTCGCTGCTGTGTACAGGAGCATTAACGTTTAACATAATTTATTCTGTATCCGGGAATTGATTTTAAAAATAAAAGATTATCCGGTGTTACCTCTTTGAGCTTTGAATGATGAATGCGGGGTGGTGAGGTATAATTATCTAATGGAATTCCTTTGTTTGTAAAAATAAATCCCATTATTTAATTCCTTTTAAATGTAGACGAATAATTATGGTTTCTCCTCTAAAATTAACCAATCGATTATATTGATCTTCCAATTTAATATTGATTTTATAAAGCAGGCCCTGCGGAACTATTGGTAGATATATTACGTGCGATGGTTTCTCAACTATTTTATAACCAGGTTCTACTATCGGATAGAACTCGTGTAGTACGTGACCTTCAACACCGTCCTTATAAGAATTCCTTACAATATCGCACACTACTCGTATAACGTCCACTTTAACAATGGCTGCCGGATTTGGAGACTCGTGCCATTTACCCGCCTCCAATGTGGAACCCTTATTAAAACCCAATAACGATGCAATCGTATCCTCCTTTGTAAAGTGTACATTCTCTGAACAGAAAAGTTCTGTTTTTAAAGTGTTATTATTTGCTTTTATCTGTAAAGAGTTTTTTTTATTTTGTTTCTTCAACTCCTTGTCCAGGTAATGTTTGATATCATCAATTTCATACGCTCCTTCGGGAATAGTAATTGATTGATTTGCTTTACCATAATAGAATTTATCATTAACATCTTTCTCTATATTTGGTATGGAATTGTATGTCATTAAATCAACCAATCCAATTTCCCATTGTTTTGAAGACGAAAGATCGATGGGGGGAAAAAATTCGCACGTAAAATAAGAGCTTCTTCCAGATATACAAATCATGCTGTTGATGCCAGAAAGTCTAAACACAAATGACCGCAATTGACAGAATTCATCCTCTTTTGGCGTGCCTCATAATTATATCTTATTTGTACAGGATATTGTCGTTGAAGGTATTCCACCAATTCTATAGGTGGGCGTAGATTACCAAAACTGTCGAAATAATGTACAATCCGTCCGCGTTTCTTGTAACAAACCCAATGCGTGCCATTCCCCCTAACGTTATCTAAATTCATTACTACCGATTCGTTTATTAGAGGTAATTGTGGAAGCGTATCGCGCATAAATACACCTCTAAAATATGGTATTTTTAATTTGTTAGCATACTTTATTATATCAAATGTTGACAAAGGTCTGTTTGGTATAGATTTTATCATTTTCGACAAGTAGATTTTTTTTTTTTAATTCCTGCACCCTTATACGGTCGCACATACAATCCTTTTCCTTTTTTCTTCTTATTATTCTTTTTTACAGTTTTTGTAACCTCTGCAAGTAGTTTTAATATTTTCTTTTGCTCTCCTCCTCCACCAAATTTCTGTTTCATTTTCATGATATTTGTTACCGCCCAGGCTGCAGCTTTCTCTCCCAAACCACTGTCGGATGCTTTTACACGTTCCCAGGCTCGGTCGGCGAGTTCTTGATCCGCAATTGCACGATTTTTGCTATCACTGTATTTGCTGTACGCAATATCGTGTGCTTTACAGGCGATGTCTAGTTTATTAATGCCCGAATCACCGCGTTTTAATCTCTTTGCGAGAGCTGTTCCTGGTCCACAGAACTGGTAACCGGGTAAATGAAGTTCAAGCGGTAGAATATCAATAGCTTTATTTATGACGTCACCGATTAATCCACGCCCGCGTTTTGACATGGTTTTAGGCAGTAAGAGATCCTTTGAACGAGTCAAACCAATCTGAATAAGATTTTATATCTTTATCTTTATTACCAAAATTTCTCAGATAATTTAAATATAACAATTTTATTACTCTTTCTAAAGATATAGCATCACCCAGCTCCTTGGTTTGTATATTACTGATTCGTTTTTTATTGAAGTCGAGGACCTCCCCCTCATTCTTCATATAAACATTATCTTTCAAATAACCTAAATTAACAACATCTGCATCGTTTTTTGGTGGTTTAATATTGTATACTTCTAAATATGATTTTGTTACAACATCATTGGCAGACGCTGGCGGTGCAACGTTGCTTATAATTTTTTTATTTCCATCATAAAAATTATCTCCCATCAGGCAAAGCTTTTTCATTGTTTGATAATTAACAGCATCCCTATCACCATTAGGATTCCCCACGCTAGTCAATATTTTATTTTGCATATTATAATTACCCCTTTCAGTCAAGTGGATTCCTATTCCAGGTGGTCCTTGCACACCTTTGAAACGTTTTACGGAATGTCGACCAAATTTATCTACACTCATTCTTTAATTAGTATTCCCGCCTCGACTAGTTCTTCGAGAATTGAATGAATTTCGTTGGCGTGGCCTGTATTCCCCGCTTGCCGAGAAGCGTATAACAATTTTAATCTTTCACACAACTCATTTGGATCATTCCAGTAGACATAATTTGGAGATGTATTAAGTAACATATCCCCCCTACCAACTTTGTTGATCAGTTTCGATATTATATATTTATATTTTTTACTTTTACTTGATTTCACTTTTCCTAAAGCGGAATTGTTTTGACGATAAACGTTTGTTTCGAGCAAAATATCGCCATACGTTTTGAGATCTTCTTTTGTATAAACAAATGGGTCAGGTTCATTCATAATAATTAATTCGTAAAGACCCGGAGTTCCTGAAAATTGTTTATCGTTAATTATTAAATCATCATTTAACATATTAAGTATTTTATCACCCATCATCCATGTATTTCCTTCGATATGAATTCCAAAAGTTTTATCTATTCTCTTTCCACCATTTATTAGCTCTATAAAATATTTTTTTGAAATTGGACCTGTAAACGACTCTCTTATATAGTCGGTAATACTTTTTCTACCTTCCGGCGTTTTCAACAAATCCTCGCCCGTCTCTCGAGTTTCAAATACTTCTTCACGCGCCGGTGTTGTGGGGAGAGTTTCCATTTCGTTATCTTCAATTTCCTCATCATCCATAGGCGGTTCGTGTCGAGGCATTACTCTTTTTCGAGATTCGGTTCTAGCATAATCTTCGTAGTCATAATCTTCCTCCTCGTCTGCAAATGGATCAAGAGTCTTTTTTACCAATTTTTTGCGTTTTACACCTTGCGGAGGGGGTACAAATTTACGTTTTACTTCAGATCTTCCAATACTTTCAGGATCTAATTCCTCCTCCTCCTCTTCAGTCGAATCCATAATATATCTTCGTTTTATGGGTTTTTTCACTTCCACCATCGCGTCGGGTTCAATTTGTTCCTTTTCAGAAAGTAGTTTTTTCAAAGGATCTACAATGGGTTTAAATTGTTTTTCAAGCATCTCTTCTGATTCAAAAATACCGCGCGTTAGAGCGCGGTGTTTATTTTTTATATTTCTACGCAATTTATTTATTTCTAGAATAACCTGTTCGTTCTCCATAGGTGTGTTCTTGTCGACAGTAGCCATTTAACTGACTAGATGAGAGTCAATAATATTTTTTATGCGAGTTAAAATATTTGTATTATTTTTTGTGTCTAAACAATTTTGAATTCCAAAAATCGATAAATCGTTCTTTTTCACAGCGCTTATTGAATTTACAAACTCGTCATACTCGAAAACATTATTATTTTTAAAGAAATATAATTTTCCGTTTGTAAACCTAAATACTGAATCAAAATCGGAAGGTACACCTGAAAAACTTTTATAAATTTGTCCGTATTTTGAAACTTGGAATTGGCATTCATCAATTTCCATATAATAGTTATTATCAAAGAAAATATAAGTTTTGCCTAAATAAGAGTTGACGACACCCTGGATTCTTATATTTGCTCTTCTAGTCAGTGATTGTAAATTAATTGGGTAACCATATTCAAGATGTAGTGAGGGGGTTTCCAACATATATATCTTGTCTTTTATAAACAGTACAACATGTCCATTTGGTCTTTGATAGATAAAATCAAATTTTTCAAAATCTGCGGGTAAAAAATGTAACCAATCTCTTATCAATTGTGGTTTACCAATTTTCTCCTCCCCACTTCCAAGTGGACTGATCCAAAACCATTTTTTATAGAAAATGTAGAGTTCTTGATTGATTATTAAAAATGTGTTAATATTTGATTTACATAAATTGGGTTCTATTACACTGTGTGGTGTTGGTGTTGTAGGCACCAGCGGTTGTGGAGTAGCAGTAGTTGTAGTGGTGGCGATTTCAACTTTTTTTGGGCCGTACAAACTTTGAACCGCTAAAACATCATCTGCACTAAGATTTAAAGCAGACTTTATGTAAAATGCGTACATTATCGATTCTCTATCGTTGGAATGCGAAATTCCTAAGGAATGTCCAATTTCGTGAATTAAAGTCGAAAGTAAATTTGTTTTATCGTCACCACATTTTTCAATTTCGCTTTCCAAACACCAAGCTTCATCCTGATCCATATGAATTTCAACCATAGAACCTGTTTGTGTAGGGAAAAATGCATGACCTAAAACATGACCGCGACCATCTAAATCATATGGACAATTAGAACCATCTTTTTGAAACTTATGCCTCCTTTTTTTATTAGAAATCAATATATCGGGATTCTGTCTGTCGTGGATAAATGTTAGATCTGCATACTTTTCCCAGGCTTTAAAAGCTAATTCAGTTAAGTCTGTTAATTGCTTATTCGCAGCCGTGTAATACCATCGCAGCTGTTTCTTATGCCATTTTGACGATGTTCTAAAACTAAAAACATCATCTTCTACACCACATCTTTTAGACATCATCAACTCCAAAGTTTGATTGTTAAGTTCACCGTCGGCTGTAATATTATAATATTCTTGAAATCTAAATAAAGCATCAGTCTTCATATCAATAAACGAAATATCTGAAGCATTGTCCGAAGAAGATGATAAGAAGCCGTAATCTGTAAGGTATTTTATAGCAAACGATGTACAATTTTCTTCTGCTACAACACTTTGTAACAAATAGAAAAGAAGTGTGTAAAAAATAAACATTTTATGAATCTCTCTGTTTGCAAGCTAATCATGTAATGAGACTCAAAAACCATTGGCATTAGTTAAATATATATTACCCTTTTTAGAACCTCTCAGTATTAGGTAATTGAAATAATAAAGTTTTATACACAACACAATTTTTTTATTAATAATACATCTCCAACTATTGATCAAAACCAGCATGAGGACGTTTTGAATTGAATGAATAATATTTTCGACGAAGAATGAATGGTGGTACATCAGAAACAGAACCTAGATTCAACAGCATAAAAAAATCTGTAGTAGTAATATTTTCAAAATCAATATCAAAAAACCTATACCCCTTGATATTACATTTCACTTGCACTAAATAGATTGAAAAATTTTCTTTAAAATGTTGTTTAATAGAAACTGGTAATAGAAGTTCATCTATATGAATATCTTCTATTAAAACTTGCTTACATATTTCTATAGCAGATAGTTCAAATAACGTTTTTAAATACATATTAAATTCCAGTTGAACCAAAACCCCCACAATTTCGTTCTGTTTTATCAATTGAAAATATTTCTTCAGTTTCAGGATAAGTTATCACCTCACAAACCAACTGTGCTACTCTATCGCCTTTTTTTATTACAAAATCAAATTCCGAATGATTAAAAAGTAATATCTGAACGTTTCCTCGATAATCTTTATCAATTACTCCGGCACCAACATCAATAAAATAATTCTTTGCCAATCCGGATCTTGAAGCAATTCTCCCATAACAATTGTCTGGAACTATTATTACCAAATCAGTTTTTACTAATTTTCTATTATGACTTGCTACAATTACATTATAAGCACTTCTTAGATCAAATCCGGCAGCAAAAGGAGACATTTTTTCTGGAGGATAAGCATTTTCCGTAATTTTAAAAAATTTAAGTTTTTCATTTCTACTCATTATATAATAAAAACACTTACTGTTTTATACACCGATGCCAACACTACTATACTTCTCCATCAACGTTCTTGTGATCCAAGGAGTGTTGTCTAATTAACACTCACAGCTGTGCGTGCTCGGATGTGGGTAAAACCTTGCAGCCACCTTGAACGTGTTAGAATGTGGCCGGATGTACGTGAGACCTTGAACGTGTTAGAATGTGTATTTGAAAGTGACTTTGTACGTGAGACCTTGAACGTGTTAGAATGAAGCCGGTGACCGGATGTGTGTGTGTGGCCTTGAACGTGCCCAGCCGGTGAACGTGTGGCCTTGTACGTGAGGCCTTGAACGTGCCCAGTGTACATGACCGGGAGTAACCTTTGTACGTGACCGGATGTGACCTTGTACGTGACGGAATGTGACCTAGTTACGTGATGCCCATATATGGTAATATGCCCATATATGGAAGTGATCTAATTACGTGACCGGAAGTGATCTAATTACGTGATGCCCATATATGGTGTTATGCCCATATATGGAATGGAATGTGATGACTCATTTTTGTCCTGGAAGCCCCATTTCCTTACTACTCGTCTACCTTGTTACTTTGTTCCTCCATTATTTACTTATTGGTCATAAAAAAAACTTTTCCGCGATTAATTTACTGGAGAGAATTTTTTTATTATAACATTGTATTGTATTTACCTTCTTAATTTGATCTTTGTTTCTACATTATTTACTTAGTCATACAATAAAACAAAAACTAAACATTTCTCGACCTGTTTACTGGAGAGAATTATCTTTATTATACAATTTTATTTTATGGGGTTTCCTGGGAGTGCAGAATCCGGAATTATGTTATTTTGCAGATCTAAAAAAGACAAACTAAAAACTACCTGGAGTGATATTTTCTGGCAAATTAGCAAGACCGTAGTCTTGGTGTGAAGACAATGGCTGCTTGTCTGAAACTAATAATGACATTATTGAAACTTTTAATGACTAAATTTGGAATAAATTTTGAGTGAGAACGAGATGGTGGATCGATGGAATACTCTGGGAATGACTACGAAAGTGTGTGGAGTTTAAGAATAGAGCTTGGATTTTTTGGATTCTTATGGTGGTTCGTAAACCAGACATAAGGGACGCTTTCTTCTGACCTGCGCAGGTGCAGGATCAGTGATGATCTGTTTGATGTGATTGTGTCGAGACCCTTCGGCTCTGTGTTTGACTCTATGTGTTAATTTTAGGATGAAGTCCTCGAGTGTGGGGATTTTGTGCCCTTGAGAGATGGTGACGTTCTTTACGTACCATGGGGAGTTAGTGATCCAACGGAGAGTTTTGTTCTGGAAGGAATCCAACTTTTTCTTCCAAGAAACAGATAGTAAAGAGTACCAAGCTGGAGCTGCGTACGTAAGTACCGGTCTGATGTAAGTTTTGTACATGGACAATCTGATACGAAGTGGTAGAGGGCTCTTGGCGTGAATGACTGGAAGGAGTCTGCCACGGACAGATTTAGAACTTGACAGAGTTTGCTTGGAGTGATGGGACAGGTTTGATTTAGCGTCACGCGTGATTCCAAGGTATCTGATTTTGCGGGTCCATGCTATGGGTGATTTATTTAGAGTTAATTGGACTTAAGGAAATCTACGTAGTGGAGAAAATTGGATGGCTTGCGTTTTATCTGTGTTCACTGCAGTTCTCCACATCCTGAGCCACGGCTGTAGGGCATCCAACTGTTGCTGAATGACCGACGAGCCATATTCCAGGTTTAGAGTCCTGTAGTAGAACATAGCGTCATCAGCAAAGAGTCGCAGTGATACTTTGGGGATGACTGGAATATCGTTAGTGTACAGAAGGTACAGTAACGGACCAAGAACTGAGCCTTGGGGAACTCCTGCCTCGATGGGTCTAGAAGTAGAAAGTGTACCTTCGACAGCAACCTGGAACCATCTGCTGTCGAGGTATGAACTTATGAGATGTACATAGCAGGGAGGAACTGGGCTGCGGGCTAGTTTGTAAAGCAGGCCTTCGTGAAATACTTTATCAAAAGCTTTTGATATGTCCAGGAACACTGCAATAGATTGGTTTTTATTGTTGAAGCAATCAGAAAGGTCGTTGAGAACTTTTACAAGTTGGAGTGTTGTGGAATGTTCACTTCGAAAATCCAAATTGATCAGGACGAATGACGTCTTTTTTTATTTATTTATTTATTGCGTTTAAACAAAATTAAATACATTTGTATTTTCTTCCTTTTCTATTTCTACATAACTCTAAATATGACAATAATACTAACTAACTTAAAATAACAAAAATTATAAAACAACTACAATAGAATGTAACAAAATAAAATACACATATATAAAATAAGTCTTTGAGATGCTGGGTGAGCAGGGAGTAAACTAATCTCTCAAAGACTTTAGATATCGTTGGAAGTAAAGAGATGGCCTGTGATTTTCAGGAAAAAGAGCCGATTTTCCGGGTTTTGGGAATTGTGATTATTTTGGCTCCTTTCCATGATCAAGGGAAGAGTAACCTGTTCGCATGATTCCATTGAAGATATTTGTAATAAGTGCTACCGTAGTAGATGGGATGTTGCGAAGCGCGGTGTTGCTCACGTTGTCTATGCCAGGTGCTTTACGTGTAGGGAGTTTGCTAATGAGATTGGCTACCTGGTCGCATCTGAAAGGGTCGGGGAGAGGCCCCATGGGACAAGCAAGATATTTATCAAGAAAATTTTCCACATGTTCTATGTGGTCATCATCATAGATACTTGCGTTTGGAGTGAATTGGTCTTGGAGTGAATCAGCGAACGTTTCAGCTCTGTCCGTGGGTGTGTAGGCTATTCCATTACGCCCATGAAGAGGTTGGTTAGGAGTTTTTGTTGCTAGGAGCTAGCGATTTAGTTTCCATAGGGACCCGTTTTCTGGAGTTACTGTTGATAGGAATAGGTCCCATTCATCCTCAGTATGGGTGGCTAGTAGTGACTTTACTAGTTGGGTTTGGGCATTGAACAGCCTCTTGTCAGAGGGTGCTCGAGAAAATTGACAATTTCGGCGAAGTTTTCTTTTCTTGGCCAGCTCGTCTTTGATGTGAGGTGGGAGTCCAGCCTTAGTCCCAGTTGTAGGGGAAGTGTAAGCACTGGATATCGGTAACCCAAGCCTATTTTATGATGTGTGTGATAAATTTGATCTGACCTGATGTCTCACCAATCAAACCCCTTTGGGCGACAAGGAGGTATAGTTGAAAGTTTTAATAAAAACACCTTACATAAAAACAGTTGGTTGTGAATCATAATTACCTGATTCACCTGAATTTAGGCCAGCACATAGGCCTAATCTAACAATTAATTAATTGTGTTAAGATTTTGATCCAAACCAGCTGTTTTATTTATAATATTTAACAACAGATGTTTGAATTTTTTAATACAGCAAACATTTTTCGTAGAATGTTTCTTTGTTTTTTGTTTTGTTTTTTCAACCTAACCTAAAAAGCTGTTGGTTTTTAAGAACAATTTCCTGATTCTGAATGTTCCAAGTTAGTTGATATTGTAATAAATGAAAATGCTTACAAGAAAACGTGTTTTGATTCAGTATTAGCCTAATCTAAAATAGTGTTAAGCTTTTGATCCAAACCAGCTGTTTTATTTATGATATGTAACAGCAGATGTTTTAACTATATTACAATAAACCTATTTCATTGATTTTACTTTCTCACTATACTATAGTATAGAAAAAGTATAGTGATCGCAAAAAATCGATGTTGAGATTTGTTTTGTGGAAATATCCGTTTTGGGGCCCCCTGAGTCCAAAAAAGTGGTTTTTACAAAATGTCTGTCTGTATGACTGTATGTATGTCTGTATGTATACAAAGCTAGAGCGAAAACTATTCCATCAATTTCGAACAAATTTGCACTAAACATGTCAATTAGGCCTATATAAATGTACGAAAAAGGGTTTTGAAAATTTTTGAAAAACAAACCGTTTTTGGAATAAACCCCCAAAAAATCTGTTATAATTTTTTTTATAAAATTCTACCATAAGCAGAAAACCGTATCTTTCTAAAAATTCTTGTTTAGCTAATAATAATAATAACTGATTTTTGGGGGTTGTTTGGCCAAAAAGGAGGTTGTTTTTTCAAATCTTTTTTTCGTGTATTTATACAGGCCTAATAGACGTGTTTTGTGCAAATTTATTCGAAATCGATCGAATAATTTTCTCTCTAGCTAATAATAATTTTAAAAAATGTATTAGTTAATCTCCTACTTTAATATCACCTCTCCTACCCCACCTACAATTATGAAGTCACAATGAATCTGTTTAGTAATTTAAATATGTTTGTGAGAACGTATATGCCAGTTCCTGGTACCGTTTATTTCCTTAGTATTCGTTCTTATTTAGTTGATATAACCTAAAAAAGCTGTTAATTGCGAAAAATAATTAACTCATTCTAAATGTGCTAAGTTAGTTATTGTGGTAATGAATGTAAATGCACTCAACAAACGTTTGTTGGTTCAGTAAAACTAGGCCGCATCTAGAATTATGTTTTAAGCTCTTTATTCGAATCAGTAGTTTATCTGTTATAGGGCTGGAAATTAACCCCAGTATTTAAATCATTTTCAACCCTTTAAATCAATATTTTGCAAAATCCTATCTTAGTGTATTTTTACATAGTGGTATGAAGGCATCCTGAAAATGTTAAGTTTCTAGCTATCATAGTTTTGGCAGAACGTTCATTATGAATGAATCACTCAATCAGTACATCAATGCACAGTAACTCATATAGGTTCGATAAATGTTATATAATACCAAAACAGTGGGAAGGTATTCAGATTCAGTCAAAGTTATTCAACAAACAACACATTAGTGAAAGCTAAAATACCCTAGTGACAGTAAAGGAACTTACACAAGACAAATGGTTGGTTACACCAACTCGGTTACATTATTGCGCCGTGTTGGTGTTAGTTGTTCTGCAATAGGTTTACGTTGACAATGTTCGACCTTATTTGATTATTTGAACAAGTCTGTGTGTAGCGAACATTATATATGAATCTTGCATTTGACATATATATTATTTATATTGGTATTATGTTACTAAGTTTATCAGTGTGTTGATATGTATTGATACAATAAAGATGGCCGTGGCTCGTACAACCAATTAGAACCGTCTACCTCACCTTGTGTTCCATTCCAGTGTTCCAGTTCCGAGCTGTACATGGTTTAACACCATTTAGATAACGACCACTGTCCGTACAAATTATAATTGATGTTATTTTATTTTAACCAACCATTCTTGTATCAAGGTAAGATACATTAGAAAGTTGCATCACATGAGGTCTAAATAGTAAGAGAGAAAGAAAATAAAATGTCATGTGTTCATTACAAAATAATTCGACCACGCAGCTGAACCACTGACGTGAGTTGAGCGAATTTCCAAAATTAAATTTATATATGTTTTTGGGTTTCAAACAACTATTTGGGAAATTGATCTACTCACGAAGCTGCTGCCAGCACGTACCAAATATATTGCCATCGGTCACCACAGTAAAAGCCGTGGATTTAATTCTGGTACTTTTACGTATTTTACGTTTTGATTGTTTTTGGGGGAACCAGATGGGCTATAAGGTCGCGTAAAAAAACAAAATGTACAGAATTATTTCATATGTCTATTTTTTTAAAGAAAACTTCACAAAAATGTAATTCTAGTACGAAAAATCTCAAAAAATGTTTACTTCCGGTCAAAAATTTGGTCTACTTCCCGTCAATTTGTTTGGCTAACGAACTCGTCCAAGCAACTTAGAAAACCATTCTGCGCACCAAAATTTGGACCAAATCGGACATAAAATGCGTCCGTTAGAGTGCGCAC
>JAGFPH010013091.1:6708-18667 GCA_018207615.1 Philaenus spumarius
GAGGAAAACCGAACCGTAAGCTTGGGATTGCAACGGTTTGTGGTCAGTAATAATATGCTGGAGGATTTGAATGGGATTTTCCAGGCTTTTCCCAATCTTAAGGTAAATGATTTTTATTGTATTACTGAAATTATTTCATTTTGAGTTAAGTTTTGTGTGATTTTTGGTAATTCTGTGTGTAGTTTAAATAGCTAAACACTAAATATATTTTAAAGGGGACTAAAGGGGACATACTATATTTTTTGCACTTTATTGTTCGTTCTAAGTATCGTTTTAGGTTATATTTACAACTTTTACTTTAAGTTTTTGTTGTTATTGTACGAATAATAATTAACATTAATAAGTCTGAATCATCCTGTCATGTCTATAAATAAATAAGTTCCAAATTTTCGTAAATAAAAGCCCCTTGCTTTTGCTGTACATGTCATCCAAAAATTAAATTATACCATATCTTATAATATAAAATTTTAACTTCCCGCTAAAAGAAAATTGAAAATTTTCTAAAATCGGGAAGTTATTGGTTTCACCCCGTTTTTCGAAAATCGAGTATTCATCAGATCTCGACGTTTTGAGGTAGTAGCAATCTTACCTGACCACTCCCGAGAGGGTGTCACCCTGTCTGTATGTATGTGTGTATGTAGGTAAGTATGTGACCCGCTTATAACTTTTGAACGGCTTAACCGATTGGATCCTACCAAACGGCGTTCTAAAGAGTTCCATCAAACTTAGATTTCCTGAAAATTTCAACTATTTCGGACCGGTAGGTTCTAAGAAATTTCGAAAAAACTAAGAAATAAAAAATTTTCAAATAAGGTTTTTTTGGAATAACTTTTAAACGGCTTTACCGATCAATTCCAAAATCTAATCAGCTTTTAACCTTGAAAAGCGACGTCGATCGCTACCAGTCCGGTCAAAATCGCTTAATTCGTTCGTGAGATATCGTGAACGAAAGAAAATAAAAAAAAGTGTTTTTTCTCAATTTCTCCGAAATTTTTTATCAGAAAAATTTTTGTTGTCGATTCTTTCAATGGTCTCGAAAAACTGCATCGATTACCGCAAATCGCATAAAAATCGGTTGATTCATTCGCGAAATATCGTGAACGAAAGAAAATCAAAAAAGTGTTTTTCCTCAATTTTTTCGAAACTTTTCATCTGAAAAATTTTTGTTGTTGATTCTTTCAATGGACTTAAAAAACTGCATCGATTGCCGCAAATCGCATAAAAATCGGTTGATTCATTCAAAAGTTATGGCAGTTCAAAATTTCCAAAAAATAGTGTTTGTTGTAATTAAACTTAGCGGGAAGTTACATGGATGGCCTTTAGGGTCAACCGTTTTCAAATTTTTTTTTACTTTTACAAGTAAAATGAGCTTCTGAGTTTCTGCATATCTTCGCGAATCATCAGTATATCACGTAGATCATGTAAGTCTCTAGTACCTATTATTTAAGTATCATAATTATGTAGTACTCAATTACAGAAAATTCTTAAGGTTGTAAGTTTCTTTACCTTTAGTTGTTAGCCTTCCTTGGGTGGAAATGCCTCTTTCCTGAAATTAACAGAAAGAAAACAATGTAATTGTGTGCTTAAGACCACACGGGAGAAGTGTAAACTTTTTAATTAACACAACTTACGAAATGAGGAAGCACAATGTCCGTTTCAGAGGTATTATTAATTAAATTATACATTGTATTAACATTAACAGACTAAGCCTATGTTGTAGAACAATCTGTTACACTTATATACCCAACTCAAATATACTAAATTAGCAATGCGATTGTGGCCTAACCGGCTATCGCGCTAGCCTATGGTGATGGACTCTGCTGGTTTGAATCTCGGCAAGACCAAAACTTTTTTCAAACCGACGGAATAGAGCGTTTCACAATACAGCGTTTCAGAAAATGAGTGACGGTAAAATCCGATCCATCCGCCAGCAAACATAGCGCCAAGGTGCGCCTACACTTCAAAAAGTGACACACCGTTGGATTGGTCTTTAAAATGTCTGCTCATTTTTCGTAACATTTTCAGTTTGTCAGATATTCTGCTTTGAAAATTTTGAACCGCCGCCATCTTGAAACGGACAACTGCAGCAAAATTCATTTTTGCACATTTGTGTAGACCAATGTAATACATTTTTGAGTTTCATGAATTTATCTTTAACTGTATAAGAGATAATATTTTTTTCAAAAACCTCAACAGGCAGTCAACTTCTACACTAAGCAAGATAGGACACATGATGTATTTTATTGTTTAACAAGCTGACCTGTACGGCGTTGCCCATGGTGGTTGGTATTTTCAGTCTTTTTAACGTAATTGTATTCTTTTTAAGTGTTCAGTCAGTGAGTGGTATTTGGCTTTTATATATATAGATCTTAAATAAAAAAGCACTATTGTCATAATATAAAAGATCTTAAATTATGATTTAATAACTTTGATCCCCCCAAACCCCCCTAAAATTTCGGAATTTTTAAACCCTTTCTTAGCGAGCACCTATGGCTCTAGAGGAAGCTACATACCAAATTTCATTCCAATCTGTTCTGTAATTTTGGAGAAATCGTGATTTAGTAATTTTTACCCCCCAAACCACCCTAAAATTTCGAATTTTTTCAAACCCTTTCTTATTGAGCACCTATGGCCCTAGAGGAAGCTACATACCAAATTTCATTTCAATCCGTTCGTTAGTTTTTGAGAAATCGTGATGAGTGAGTGAGTGAGTGGTATTTCGCTTTTATATACAGTATATAGATAGAGGGCTCCGCACCCTGCTCGCTTCTCTTGCCAACCTCCGCGGTGACTCTCGTCGAAGCAAATGCAAACAAGTTATTTTACATAAATAGGCCTTACTATTAAATTCTAATATGTCTTATTTATTTGAATTAACATGTAACATAGTGGTTTCTTATGTTTAAACTCCTTAATTTATTAAGGGTTTATTCTCTAGTTTTAAGGAAAGTATAACAATCAACATTTTTACTACATTTTCACCCCTTAGCAGCACGCGACAAAATGTCAATCTATAATACTTTTTTAAAGTAGGCCTATGTTGTAAAAAATAAATGTAGGTACACATATTCAACTCACTAACTTTAAGGAAAATGTAACAATTAATTTTTATTTTTTTAGGGATTGTTATCACATTTTAACCCCTTAGTAGCACGCGACAAAATGAAAATATAGTTTACTTTTTCTATGTATCTTGTAAGAAATAAAAATGTAAAAAATTTCAGCTCTCTAGCTTTAAGGAAAGTATAAGAATTAATATTTATTGTTTTAGGGGTAGTTTTAACCCTTTTATCAAAATGAGTTCTAGCATATGTTACTCAAGGATGGTAAGGTTAACTTTTATTAGTAAAACTATTTTTTCAATCGGTTCAGTAGTTCCAGAGATTACTCCCGACACACAAACAAATAAACAAACAAATTTTACCTCTTTGTAATATTATTAATAATAACTTCAAAGCTAAGATGGTAAATATTGTTAAATGTTCAAATCAAAGTATTTCGTATATTTTATAACAGCAGTTATGAAAAGGTTAAAAGAACCAGCAAGGCTCAGGTCTACACTTTAATAAAAACCTAACCTAAACGTTAGAAATTTAAATAATTGCTTCAGTTTGAAATCAGCTGTTTTATCTGTTATTTTATTGAATTGGTTGCTATGGTAATAAATGTAAATACATGTGATGATTCATCAGTCTAGGCTTAACCAAAGATTTTTTCCGACTAAATTTACAAATATTTAAATAAAAAGGCTTTTATCAAAATTAATTCTAGCATATGTTATTCAGGGATGGTGTAGGTTTTTATTAGTAAAATTATTTTTTCAATTGATTCAGTAGTTCCAGAGATTACACCCTACATACAAACAAACAAATTTTACCTCTTTATAATATTAGTATAGATATAGATATTATAGTATTAGTATATTAGTATAGACTAGTATTGACATGGTAAAGTTGAGTCGGATGGTTGCGAGATATAATGTGTAATAGAGAAATATATAGGATTACAGTGTTTATGTACATCTTTGCATTTCAGTCCGTAAATAATTTTAATAATGAATTCAGTCGCCATTTTTTACGGTAAAGGATGTAAAAATATTACTTGGTTTTGTTTACGTAGTGGCTCGATATAGGCTATTTGCTCATTACATCAGATAACGTGAGAGTGTTGCACATACGCATGCGCAGTAGATGACGTGTCCTGCCATAGTGTAATCAACAGTAATAAGAACTTACTTCATTTAATTTATTCATACACCGTTTAACCTTTTAATAGAACACCAAGTCTTATTAATAACGTAGTACTATGTGGAACTCTATGGTAAAAGCGTTGGGCAGTAGAACGGGGGAGTGGGCCTTGTTAGAGAGGGCTTATAAATATTGTAATTATGTAAAACAGTGTTATTAAATGCAGCACTTGACACCTTGTGTACTGGGTTTTGTAGCCTTAGTTTCTTGACTTATCATTGTGCGTTCTATTTAAAACAAAACTCCCGCCAACGTTTTTGTATAAGAAACTTTAAACTGGACTATACTGCGTTATGCATATTTCACAAATAATGCAGATAATAAGACTAATGAAACTATTTTACAAATCTACAACTAGAAAAAATCCTAAAGCAATCGTGCATAATAGTAAGAACAGTACTGGATAATCATACACTGAATTGCAGCTTGCTGTTAGGTTCCTGCAAACAAGAAATGTAACGAGAATTGTAAAAACAGGCCTTGAGTATTTTAAAAATTAGCCTATACATAAAAAAATAGTATTTATATGTACTACGGTTAAGGCAAAACGTAAAATATTTTCTTAACATGTAACAGCTTTCTTTAGTTATATTTTTTTATATTTTATATTTTTATTAAATCCGAAAAAGATGTATGATGAAATGGGACGAAAACGGAAATGTTTGTTACATCGTTGTTCTTAATATGAACTCATGAATCAGTTGGTTTAGTAAATTAGCTGTAATACTTCAACAAAAATTTAATAATTAGTATTAAAACGTGTTCAGTTAACAGAACACTACTACTGAAGCGTCTACTGGTTCCCTACGCTACGTATTAACGCAGTACACAAGACGCATGCTTGGAGGCTGTCTATGACGTATGCGACGGAGAGAGTTAAAATTATTCTCTTTCTCTAATTCGTATCGGACTTCGCATGGTGTCAAACGATTCTCCTACTCTTTCCTTTCAACTGCCGGTCACCTCCAGGGATTGCGTCTTCCCTTGTTTGGTATGCCTTCGGGCGTTGTCAGTATGGTTGGTGGTGAGAAGATTATTTAACGAAGCCGGTAAACGGTAGTTGATTTAATAGGCCTATCGTTTATTAAATCAATTCTCTGCTGGTCCCGCACTAAACTAAACTAACACTAATCACATAAGGCAAAGTCAAGAATAACCCCCCCCCCCCCCCATTTATGAGTCTACTCACAATGGCGGCCATTCCCAGACTGACTTTTGCATCTATTGGCGCTTCCAAACTTTACTCTAAACCTCGATCTCAGCAATATCATAAACCTGCATCTCTGTCTCATCTATTCTATTACGTTATTATTATTAAATATTACAAGGTGGAGGGTACCTGTCACACTGTCCAATTGGCCTACTTCGAAAACACTGGCGTATAAATTGGATATGAACAACTCATTTTTTACGATGGTGAAACATTTGATGACGTATGGGAAAGAGTTCTTGGACATCCTGTACATTATTAATGCCCGGGCAAAGCGTGAGTTTAATAACCTTCCGTTTCACCAAGCCATTAAATTGTACAAGACTTAGTAACATACGAGGTACGTATTTTGTTCCGTACATTTGCTTACAAGTGGCAAACAGTCATATAATAAGGCATTGTTCATTGTATGCGTAATGTAATGTATAGGTATTCCTGTTGGTCAGGACTGGGTCGACATGTATATGATCTTGCTTTTGTCACACGACGACCAAACTACAGACATCGGCGTGAATCCTGGCACTTGGCCTCGCCCTGGCGCGATGGGAAAGATATGTGGGGCAAGTGCATAAGTAGAGACACCGCATCCTAAAGTAACTCATCCTTCAAACGATCTAGTGGATGTTTACTTCACCTTTAACACGTTCACTGCTACGCAAATTTCGTATTTCCTACGCTAGGAGCTGACCTTTTATTTTTTTGACCGAGCGTAGGCCTAAGCGAGGTCTCCGTTTTAACTCGATCGACCGTTCGGCATTTCGTCTGTGTGTCTGTGTGTCTGTATGTCTGTGTGTCTGTCTCACGTTTACGGCCAAACGCCTTGACCGATTTTGATGATTTTTTGCATGAATGTTCCTTATTCCTAGGCCGAGCCATGTATACATACGGTTTTTTCTATTTTTCATTTTTAACCCCTTAAATAAAATAAAAATGGCGGCCGGACCGTTTCTCTCAGTGTAAGCTTTTTTCCAAAGCCAGTTTGTGGCTTAACCGTAAGTCGAATTTAAAAACTAATGACATTTTCTAAAAGCAAATTAAATTCTAAACAAAATTGTATTCTTGATTTTTTTCCGTATCTCTAACGGTAAGCTCACAAAATGGCCATAAACTTCGAATTTGTTAAAAATCGTCCAAGTTTTTGTATTTAAACCATGTTTTTATACGTTTATTCTAAACCAATTCAAAAGTGTTCCATAGCTTTTGTGTAGATAAAGGTTTAAAGAATTCATATATGCCAGTAAAAAAATTATAACGAAAGGAAAATGTTTAACTTTAGGCCTACATAAAAAGTAGTAAAAATTATTGTAATTTTTTTCATAAATGTAAAAAAGTTTCGTAATTTAGTTCTAAATAGAATTGTATAAAAATATTTATCAATTTAAAATTTCTTATTTTGAAAACATCAGTTTTTATGCTCCTACTACAAGACTGCTAACAAAACTAGGCCTGTTTTGAATAGTAATTTAGGAATATATCATTTGTTAAAAAATCACATATATTATTTCTCAAGGCCATTTTGTCGGTACGCCATAACTTCCTTAATACATCATCAAATTACATGAATGAGGCATCATTTTAAAGCTTTCCTTAACCGCTACACCGGAAAAATATACAAAATACAATTGTACGAAAAAATACTAAAAAAAGGAAATAAAGAATCCGAAAGTAACAGTGATGTAAGATCAAGTAAGTTGTAGGGATATTTTCCTGGCGTTGGAAACACTGATAATAAAAATACCCAGCTTTAGAGCTGTTGTTACGCCACTACATTGCTATTTTTAATGAATTGTAAGCGTAACACATCTATTCTTTACTTCACACCAATGTCCATGACGCACTAAATACACACTATACGCACTATACGATACTAAATATACGGTGTGTACTTTAATTAAGTGGGGTTTAAGTAAGTTAGAATGCGAATGCCTCGCACGGGTCAGCTAGTGACATATTATTATAAGAAAGTGTAGAGGATAAATCAAAGAATTGAACTGTATACCTGTAAATTATCATTGTAAATTTCATAAAAGTATTTGACTAAGCTTTACTTAAATTACAAAATGAGATGAAACAAATGAAACCTCGCAGCGATAAAGGTCATACAAAAAATGATCGTACTATACCGTGGGAAGTGTTGACTGTTGGTACATATGGGTTGAGATCACTATCACGACGTTTTAACATCGTTTGTTTTCATTATTTCTAATATTGGAATATGATACGGAACTTAAGGTAACTTATGATACATTGTTAATTTTGAGTTATTTAAGTATATAAATAATTAATTGTATGTTGTCCCTCTATAACACGATATTTTTAGCTATCTTACGCATTATTAACCTAAATAAAACACAATGCCTCTAAAAGAAAATCTTTGGCAGTTAAAGCTCAAGAAAAGAAATAAAAAAGAGAACTAGAAATCGCGGGGATTGTAAATAATGTTTCACTGGCTAAACCTTGTGCTTACTTCCTTACTTGCATACTATTTTTAACCTAAGCTCAAAACCACATTTGTGATTTCAACGAGCGAGGTCTACTGTTCACAGAACTACTAGTATATTTAGAGCCTAAATGAGTAGAAATTACGTTATTTTTTATTTTTTAACCTTTCTACGTAATAATCACTAATATTTTAAAGCGGACGCACATGTACGTCCCTAGCATACAGACTTAAAATTGGCGTGCGAAGCAAATACTCCCAACACGGGGATTGGAGTGCGAAGCACGCAATGCATTGTGCATTGAAAATAATCCCAATATGGGGGTTGGCGTGCGAAGCACTCAATGCATAGTGTATTGAAAATACTCCCAATACGGAGGTTGGCCTGCGAAGCACTCAATGCTCTGTGTATTGAAAATTCTACCAATAAGGGGGTTGGCGTGCGAAGCACTCAATGCATAGTGTATTGAAAATACTCCCAATACGGAGGTTGGCGTGCGAAGCACGCAATGCTCTGTGTATTGAAAATTCCCCCAATACGGGGGTTGGCGTGCGAAGCACTCAATGCATTGTGTATTGAAAATTCGCCCAATACGGGGGTTGGCCTGCGAAGCACTGTGTCGGTCGCTTCTCAGTGTTTATTGTCAAGCTCACATGTGCTTCCTTAGCAGTGAACGTGTTAAACAGGTATGCACCGGGGTTTTTTAGCAGGCAAGTAGCGGTTTGCTCATGTGCCAGAATTCCCGCCGGTATCATATTATTGTCCATTTTTAAATTATAACGATTGTTTAAAATATATTTTTATGTTTGTAAACCTAATTTGTTTTTTAGCTGTCATTAGTTGTGCCTGCTAGTGAAAAAATATTAGCGAATTCTATAGAAAAGATGAGCTATAAAATACAGTGACTCTTATGGTGAATCGTAAGGTCGGATTGGTCTATGTGCCCGATCATGGTCCCCCGAACATGTTTTTTTATGTCATTAACAATGTTATACGCACATTTGTGTTTGTATTCTAACAGCCGGATTTTACGCCCGATTTGGTCCAAATATGGTTTATACGGTGGTTTTTGAAGCCGCTCGGACGATTTCGTTAGCCAATAAAAAATAAATGTATAAAAATCTTCACATTTTTTTTTTTTTTACACGACTTTATAGCTCGTCTGGTTCCCTCAAAATCGATCAAAACACAAAATACCATATATTCAAAGTAGCCTACCCTGTTGAAAACCACGTGGGTCAATTTTAGCTTGGTGTAACTTCTGATCCAAAGACGATGGCCAAGATGCACTCGCAAAGCGAGTTTGTCCGCAAAAGTGGAATATTCCAAAATCCGAGGCCGCAAGGTCGAGGAGAAAACTCTTAAGGGGGCGCTTCCCTGCCCGTCAATTGAATCTTATTCCCATAAGAGCAATGCTACAGAATAAGTCATTTTTTTCCGTTAATTCGTGGAATAAATTTAAAAATTTGGTTTCATTTTGAAGTACTGTCATTTGCGGATGTTAATTGCCGAATACATTTTCAGAAACCGTTTTATTGTTTTCATAAACGTATGATATAAATAGTAAAAAATAGTAAACTTTATTAATTTTTTACTCAGTTGCAAAAAGAGATATTGCAAAAATCCTTGGCAATCAACACCCACAATCTATTTTATTTTAAGAAAAAAAATACAGCTTTCGTTTTTTAACAAAAATAGCACAAAAATATGCTTAATAGTGAAGGTATGTTTTGGTTATTTAACATTGAAATTGGTACCAAATATCGTAGTTTTGAATGTGGAGAGCCGAGCCTTAAGGCGCAGTTCATAATGCGAGCCCGCAAAATTGACGTGCACCTCGCAAAGCAACGAGTGAGCCAAGGTTGGATATTGAGGTGTAAACAAATTTTACTAATATTTTTCGTACACGGCGGAGGCAGCTATTCAGTGCCTTCGTGAGAAGACCAATTTCCCAAACAGTTGGTTAAAACCATACAATATATAAACGTAATTTTGAAAATTCGCTCAACTCACGTCAGCGGTCTAGCTGCGTGAATGAATTATTTTGTTTGTGTGCCTTCCAAGTTAATACCGAATGCAAAAAAATAAACTAAAATATTTAATACCCCTGCCTGTTCAAATTCTGGACATTTACAGCCTCAGAGTTTGGCATGCTAAATCGAGATACTTTAATTATGTTGAAAAGAAAAGTTTCCTAGAGGTATTAGATATTACTAGTTCTCCTTTTTTCCTAAAGTAACGAAATTCAACTTGTTTTTCGCATAATTAATTGCAGTTTATTTGTACGCAAATTCTTAATTCGTACCTTGACGCTGTGTGGAAAAGATTGGGAGAGAGTAAAGAGGAAGCTTGTTGGAATTAATGATAAATATTTAGTAAACATATGCAATGCCTTACAAGTAATCAATTCAGCTATTAAAAGGTAGAACAATTTAACAAATAAACAAAGATATCCGATAATTAAAATTGAGCAGTCATAGCGCTTAGCCTAAGTCTCAATCTACTCAATTGACAACTCTACTTGTATTGAATATTTCATTCACTAAAAACAATATAATCGCAATAAAACAAAAACCGTTGGAAAGGAAATGATTTAAACTTTAATATTTGTAATTACAAATTTGTTCTAAAACGTATATTTACATACGTAATCATCGTTTTGTAATTGTAGTTTTGTGAAAAGCTAATGCCGCGAGTGAAAACACAAAGAATTACACAAATTTGTCACTTCTCTAAGACTCAATATCGCTCGACAGAAATAATATAAAGATACCTTTAAATTCGTCAAGATTTGAACTTTCTAAAACTGCCTTCCAATCAGACGTCGCTCTTTAGTTTTCTGTAAACCCTTGCAATTGGACAGTTTTCAACAAAAGAAAAAGCACGTTTTGCATTCGAGATATCTTTTACGATTCGATATATTTCTATAGAAATGTTTATATCGATTTGTAGAAAAATGTTCAACCTATCGTTTCGTGTAAAGTAAACCACAATTACTGTTACTGTACTCTATTCGTACAGGTGTAGGAAATACAGACATTTGTTAAATCCAATACGCTGAGTTCCCACGGTTTCGCTATGCGTTGACCAACTATCTAGGCTGTGTATAGGTTGAATCCGTGAGTGTTTTATCAGTTTGATCTAATTTTGTGATACAAGTAAAACCAAGTGAAATACGTTTATAAAATAAGAATTTACAAGTATACAGTTCATTTCTTTGATTTATTCTCTACACTTTGTTATAGTAATGTTTCATTTTTTGGCAAAGCATGCGAACATTTTTTATTTTGTTTTACTACCTCGGTTAATCCGAAACTCGATTTGTTGGGTCTCGGATAACCGTGGCTCTACTGTAATTTTATGATTTTACCATCATCAGCCTAATGCTAACGTTGGTATTATTCTCTTATATTCCTAAATTAGCCTACTAATCAAACTAGGCCTAGTTTTGTTAGCAGTCTTGTAGTAGGAATATAACAACTGGTTTAAAAATAAAGAAATTTGAAATTGATATATATTTTTATACAGTTCTATTTAGAACTAAATTGCAAAACTTTTGTACAATTTGAAAAAATAACGAAAAATATTTACTAATTTTTATGTAGGCCTAAAGTTGAACTTTTTCCTTTCGTTACTGAACATTTTTTTTGTTTCTTGAGCTAATAACTTTGTAAATTTTACATTGATAAATTTTTTACTGACATATATAAATTCTTTGAACCTTTCTCTACAAAAAAGCTATGGAACACTTTTGGAATGGGGTATAACTACTATAATTGGCGAATTTTTGAAAAAAAGGCTTGCATCACGCACCGATACGGCTTGGCATTGCCAAAATTTAACTACGACAGTGGTTTTGAATGGAATAATCATGTGTGTATGAAAAGTACAAAGACATGACCTGTGAAAATATATTTTTATACTAATTGCAATAGCAATCAACTGCATGAACTAACAGATAAAACAGCTGATTCGGGTAACCTGCTTAGCAACACAATTTTAGGTTAAGCCTAGTTTATTCTATTTCACATGTTTTAACGGCAGCGTACACACTTGACTTT